>JACXGK010005498.1:12437-32889 GCA_016801125.1 Novumbra hubbsi | reverse complement strand
TTCTGTGACTTGATAAGGTAATGCCAACCTGCACGTGTGTGTCTTCTGTGACTTGATAAGGTAATGCCAACCTGCACGTGTGTGTCTTCTGTGACTTGATAAGGTAATGCCAACCTGCACGTGTGTGTCTTCTGTGACTTGATAAGGTAATGCCAACCTGCACGTGTGTGTCTTCTGTGACTTGATAAGGTAATGCCAATCTGAACTCTGTACACAGACCCCTCATTTCTCAATTTGTACTTAAAAAAAGGTTTAGATTTATTTTTTGCTCAGCACCGGCAATGACGAGTTCAGGACGTGTATATTGTCCTCCTTTCCTCCTCTGTTTTGAGGGCATTCAAAAGGAATTTGGCTTTGTCAGAAGATGTTAATCAGGTTGACACATTTAACAGTTATTACGACCAAACCTGGTAGCTGACTCATTTGTCTCCTTGAATTGTTTTACCACAGACAGGTCCCTGTATGTTGTTTCAAAATGTAAGCAGTTTGGAAATCATTGGATTATTCCAAAAAGACAAGTAGTGTCACTGCCGGCTTCCTCAAAACCCACATTTCCACCATGAGAGAGTTCTAAGCAATGTGAGCACTTAGTAGGGAGAGCCTTTGACTTTGGGTCTCTTCACAGGACAGGAAAACCAACTGCAGTAACCTTAACCCTTGACGTATCTCCTGCTTCCCTTTATGTCTTCCCATGACCCCTCAGCCCCTGTGTCCTAGTGCCCTCTGGTAGTAGATGGCTGACACTTCATTCACGTTTACTTGATGAATGCACATTGTGTTGTTGACTGATTCACTGACAAATACCACATTTGTGTCAGTTGCTAAAAGAGGATTCCTGCAAGAAGCAAAAGGAAATGGCCACCTGTATACAGACCACTGGATTTGCTGGCCAGGGAACAACATAATATAAAAATAATAATCTGCAGTTCTCTACTAATCTCTAGTGAGAAGTGCTAGCAGAAGCTTATTCAGACCTGGTGTGAAACTGAAAACTCACCAGTTGGAGAGTTCTGGACTTCACTGTACACAGTGTCTGTACCTTTCCTTAAGGGAACTGCAAAACAAAGAAATTAAACTATAGAAACAACTCACTCACATGGAAACAAAAACCTTGAAATACAACATGACAACCATTTAGTTTACACTCATGACAAAATACAACTGGATACTCAATACGTCCTTTCAGATGCCATATCAAAGCCATGTGGGCTGCAGTTGAAGTCAGAAGAGGAGGGCAGGTTGCTAGCTGCTGGCATCAGATACAGTCGGATCAGATTTAGTCCAGCCCTAGTCTACTCGTTAGGAGAAATTCCGGGTGAGCCTGATCATCCTAGTGATCTCTTTGGACCTGGAGACGTTCTAATCAAGGCCAATTAGAGGCCTCCCAGGAAGCGGCGTGGTCTTATCAGTGGGAAGAATGTCGGCTAAGAAAACCCTTGTGATGAGTCAAGGCAGCGAAACAGGATGGTAGAGAAAAGGCTATAAGAGGGAGAGGTGCAGCTATTTGTGGAGAACTTGAGCACAGTTAAACAGAGTAATAAACTGGTGTGGGTGTGTCACCTCTGTCAGAGTCTTCAGGCTTGTGGTGCACCACTTCAGCGTACTCTACATCCAGCTCATTGTTGCTCTCCAAATCGCTATCTGCACCAGAGGACACACATCCTTGATCATAGGACAGAGGAGGACATAAGCAACCCAGCACAACACCTAGAAGCAGGTTGTCACATCCTTGATCACAGGACAGAGGAGGACATAAGCAACCCAGGCGTACACCCAAAAGTAGGTTGTCACATCCTTGGTCAAAGGACAGAAAAGGATATAAACAACCCAGCCGCACACCCAAAAGTAGGTTGTCACATCCTTGGTCAAAGGACAGAAAAGGATATAAACAACCCAGCCGCACACCCAAAAGTAGGTTGTCACATCCTTGGTCACAGGACAGAGGAGGATATAAACAACCCCGCCGTACACCTAGAAGTAGGTTGTCACATCATTGGTCACAGGACAGTGGAGGATATAAACAACCCTGCCGTACACCTAGAAGTAGGTTGTCACATCCTTGGTCAAAGGACAGAAAAGGATATAAACAACCCCGCCGTACACCTAGAAGTAGGTTGTCACATCCTTCAAAAACCTACTAGAATGTTCTGTCTCACCTGGGTCCACCGGCCTCTCGCTCCACACGCTGCCGGCAGATTCCGCTCCCACTGAAAAACACAAACACAGATATACAGACAAAAAGTTAAACGCAGACACAAATTAAGACCAATATATTAAACCACGCAGCCCAGAGTCAAATGACCGCTAAGTGTTGAGAGGAAATTGGGACCTATGACTTTAATCAATCAAATTCGCCAGCCGGAAAGAGGTGAGATGTTCAGCAGACGGTTATTTTGTCTACTATCGTTTCACTGTATAAATATTATTGTAACGATTCAATGGAATGATTTTTTTCCCTAAGGAGTTTTGATAGAACTTCATGGTCTTTAATTTGGACGTTTTTAATATTCTGACTATGTTACTAGCTACTTCTGAACACTTCCAGCACCTGCATGTATAGAGGTTTTGTGAATTCCTCCCTTCTCCTCAGAGGTGTTTCCTGTGCTGTGTGCATGCGAGCCACTGTTCAGTAAACAATAAGAGCACAGTAGGTCCCTGGGGTTGAACAACTTCCCATTGCAGCCTGACATTTGTTCATTTCTATCGCAGATCAAATTCAAGTCCAGAGTTGGACTCTGGGATTCATCGCCCCCACCTGCTGCCTACGTTTCAATGAGACAGGCCTGAAACAAACAGCCGGTCTCCCAACACTATGCATTTACCCCTCCTCCATTAAATGGTTGGTGCCAGCATGGGAAATACCACACTGACTCTATTGTCTCAGTTGGCTTTCAAGGAAACCTAAGTCAGTACACACCTTCTGGGTAGTTGAGTTTTGAAGTACTTTATCCAACATATTATGAGGTCCAATTTTGGATTCGTAATACTGTATATTATGCTAACGTAGGATATGCTGCATTAAACACTATTCATCGTCGTCTCATGGTATCAAACAAATTGCACAGTATTGACACGTTGCTAAATAAAACAAACTTTTTATTCTACAAGTGCTTCTTCAGTATCAATAATTTCACCATCCAAAAATATATCCACACATTTCTACTGGTAATCATTTGACTGGTCTAGTGCAGGGCATGGGATCTATACACTGACATACACACATTGGACAGGCGATTAGACAGACGGGCAATTTTCATAACTTGACATTGACATGCAGTCAGACAGAAATATACAGCAAGATGGAGACTGAACAAAGGACAGAACGTGGAAGACAATGAAGTGAGAGTACAACTAGTCCAGCTGGCCGCGGGAGGGGAGAGAGAGCAATGGGTCCAGGTCAACGGCCTGGCGGAGTCGGCCATCTTGGGGTAATAGGAAGCGCCGTACCCTCCATGTCCCCTACCCCTGCTGTACCCTCTAGGTTTAAGAGAAAAGAAGACAATTCTCAGAAACCCCTGTGGCGATCGGGTTTGTTTGCAACACCGTTCCAATTGCGGTTCTCCTTGTTTGGTTTCCTTGTTTTTTAATCAAGTGCTTCAAAATGTCCATTATGTTTTGGTTCAAGTCCCTTTCTTTACGAACTTCTCTACACTGTTGCTGGGATACTGTAGCTGCTCCTGTTGCTGTTGTCAGCAGGAAGTGACGTCACACTATCTCGCGTCCCATTGGTCGCTCTCCCCCACATGCAGGCTACGTGTGGCGCTGCGTCTGTAATAAGATGACATGGCCGCTCTCAACAAAAACACTTTACACAGTCACTAGCAAACACTTGGAACTAGCTACACCCTGCTAACCAATGCAGGATCTGAACAGTTAATTAGGGATAATTGCTGCATTAAACATCTACTTTTAAGACCTGCATCAATTGGCACATGAGAAACAAGTTACTTTTCTTCCAACTAAACAGGCAAGGGAAGACTTATAGTCATATGAGGCTTCTGAGATATTCTCTGTCATGCATTACAGGTTAGCGCACACAGGATATCTTCAGCTACATGGTATGCATTATTGAAAGACCTGGCATATGGATTGCAACACAATGAGGAAGTCAGACAGACACTTAAGGTGGTCTCCAAAGCGAGGTGGAGCAGGAACTGACGCCAGCATGACATTAGAAAGACACTAACATGCATTCAGTGGGACACATGAGACTGATGGGGACAGTTAGGTGTTGGTTATGGTTCAGAGGCGTGACGGAAGTCATGGTGGCACACTGGGGGAAGTAAGAAGACGGGCTACCTTTGGGCGGAGTGTAAACCTCCATGGTGTCGTGGGTGAGACTCACTGTTAGAGAGTCATCTGATTTAGGGCTCGAAGGCTTTCTGAGAAATGGTGAAAATACAGTCATCGTGGGCAGCGACAAGCGGGTGAGAGGTTCTAAAACATGGCCCCGTGACTGTCCGTTTAAAGAAACGTTTGGTCAGATGTTTTCACACAACCCCCCCCAAATCACCCCGCTCACCCCGCAGATCCCTTACGGACTGACGCACATGTAACTAAGGACGTGAGACGGGGACGACCCCTGTCAAATCTGAAATCACCTGAGGAACGAAAAGGGTTTCGAGTGAAACGTGACTGAGCGTCGGTAAGCCAACTCACACTGACAGTTCGGCTGCGTTTCCTCTGGCACCTACACGACAAGAGACGGACAAGACAGAGAAGAACCGTTCATACGTGGACACCAGCAAGGGCTCGTGATGCCGCAGGGCTGTAGGTCTCTCTACCTCGCTTGGACTTGGAGCGCAGCACCCAGGCAAGGACCGCCACGGCCACGACCGCCGCCAGGCAGCTGACCACGATCAGGCCCTTCGTCAACCCGGACATCCTCACTGCGGACCGGGGAGAAGGGAGACGAGAAGCGGGTCGGAGGGAGGAGACAGAGGCAGGTCGGGCGAGGAAGGAGAAAAGAAATGAGACAGGGAGAGACAGAAAGAGAGATTGAGATACACACAGTGTTCTCAATCTCAAGTATGAGAAGTGAGCAAGAGAACTCTCCCAACATATGAGGTCAATAGGGTCCATTATTACCGGGGTCACAGATGCCGGCATGGCTACTGTGGCGGTGAGGTCGGACGAACTAAGGACCCCACCTGTCACTCGTCGCTGAACCAGCCACCGGAAGACTGCCTGACACATCTGGTTATAGTAGCCACCAGCAGGGGGCGGCATTTTAATGCCTCTCTTTGGCCCTCCATCACCTGCCTGAGAGCCAAGTTCCCAACCCCGGTCTACACATGCACAGGAGCACCCTCACCATTTAAAGTGACCACCTGACTGTAGGCTGTCCTCTCAGCAGGGTTGTTGGCCACACAGTGGTAGCGCCCGCTGTGTTCCTTCGTCACCCGACTGATGCGATAGGGCTCCGTGGTTCGGTTTACCACGGCGGTGTACAGGGGTTTGGCATTCCCCTGACTGTACCACTTAAAGCTGATCGGGTGGGAGCCCTGCACCGAACAGACCAGGTAGACGTTGTGTCCCTCGGCAATGTCCACCGTGTTCAACGCGCCGGGCGACAGGTCGGAGGAGATGGTGAGCTGCGCGTCGGACACGGGCACTGAGAAGAAGATTGGGTTGGGAGAGAGTGAGTTTTAGAAGGACGTGGGCAGGGTTTTCATAGGACAATATAACAGAAAACAGAACGAGAGGCAAGACAGATTAACATACCCTGCCAGGTAATCTAACAATCATTTATTGGCCTATTGTTTAGCTCAAATGACTATGGCAAACGGAAGTAGAACGGGAGACATTTTAAAGGTGGGTGACTGAATTAGCCATTGTGGCAGGGGCTGTGCAAGAAACAGTCTTACTGGACGGAAAATAGGTATTGGTTGATCATGGATGAATGCACAGCCTAGAAACAGTGGAAGTTGGTAGGTGTGTGCTATTTGTTTAGAAATAGAAATATAGACACTTATCAATGCATGATCATACATGACATAACAGTGAATCTTTGATACCTTCACATTGTTTGTTTCACAATGTTGTATGCAACATTTTACAAGTTAATGGTTCATAGAAGGAACTAAAATCCCCAACATGGAGAAACATTACTTTAATAACATGACAGTCTGCCTGAAGGGATAAATTCCTAATTTCTGCAGGTGATGGATTGTCTCTCGGAAGTAGGAACTAAATATATAAGGGTGGCTTGGGTTTTGATAAGGTTTACAACGGGGGAGCAAATTTGGGATATTACCTTTAATGAGTAATGACTTTGAAAAATGGGCTAATGCACATTAATGCACAGTAATAAAAACATTTAGTAAACAACATTGGGGGATCAGCTAAAAAGACAGAAATAGAAAATAATGTAATGCTGAATGAAGTGCCCCTTAAATGAATCTACTTCAGTTTAAAACACTTCCAGTTCTAATTTAATAAAGATATGGTTGTTTACTATAACAACCTAAGATTAATAATTACAAACATAAATCATACTAATTAAGGACAGCCGTATCTCGTAATTTGCAAAGCACTGATGTGCTCAGTGTTTTCTGCCGATCCATTATAGAACTGTCTTACCTATGACAGCGGCGGTGAGCTTATCGCTGTCCAAAGCGTGGCGGTGGTTCTTAGCCCTGCATCGATAGTCCTCGATGTCCGTGTGGTCCTGGAGGGTGATGGAAAAGACGGCCTCATCCTGGGATTCGCGCACATCCTTCGCGTGAACGGCATTACCCCTCCGCAACAAGGTATAGTTGATGGGCAGGCTGCCTCGGTCTGAACGGCAGCGCACTTGGAAAGGCTTTCCTACGACAACCTTGCCGGTGGACGTTATTATTGGTTTACTGACCAGAACTGTTGAGAGAAAGAACAAGAAAAGGGACCAAAAAGAAAACATGGGCCCTTTATACACTGAACTCGAAATACAACACAGACTCCCATAACACGCAGCAGACAACACTTAGAAATATGTTAACTATGAAAATGCGTACGTCTGTCGTTCCTCCAGGTAGGTCATCAAATTCATACTTTGAATTGCATACAATCAACGTTTCACTATAAAATACTTGTTTATGTAACATTAGCTATTGGTTACGCCATGTTGCTGGTAAATCTTTGTAATAACCCCCAAAATCATGACTTTGACACAAATATAGTTTTTGTATTTTGTTTTCTAAGTCAAATGAATCAAAAACAAGCTAGAATAACATATTGTTGACAGAAAATACCTAATGTCTTACCCTTGGCTTTGACAGACAGATTTCCACTGTCCTTGGAGACCATTCTGGCCTCGGCTTTACAAAAGTAATTCCCATTTGGATTTTGGACCCCCGCAGGGACAACATGTACTCCATGAAAGATACCTGGAGTCAATATGCGACTGTCCTTATAAATTGAGTATTTTATGTCCGAAGCGCTGATCCTGTCAGCTGAGTAGTCGGTACTCTTGCAGGTCAAGTTGAATTCCTCCTTTTCGAACACCTCTATGGGGTTCATGACCAAGACCGGCTTAGAGAACAGTTCTGTGGTGTTTGGAAAAATAACATCTTTGAGGCTGAGTACATGCAAGAACATTTACAACAAATGTGTTTTTATCAACATTGATAATAGGCAGATAATTACGAAAAGCCTTCACTACGGTTGGCAATTCTTTCACCAAAAAAATACTGGTGTTAGTGTTATGGGTGTCCTGATTCCAAAACTCATTCAATAACACTTTAGGGAAAACCTTTGGGAAGAGGTAAATAAAGCAATGTAAGAGAGAAATAAATCCAAGTCAGTCTACACACCTGTGATTGTCACATTTTCTGTTGCGTGCTTGAGTACGAGTCCCAGCTGTAGTTCGCACTCAAACAGCCCAGAATCTCCTGCCAGGGCTGTCATGCTGTGGTTGGCGCTCGTCCGCCCACTACTAAGCACAGCGTTGCCCTGGAGAAGAAGCACTCTGGTCTCGGATGAGTTCTGTTGGTTTCCCTTGACACTGCAGGAAATGGTCATGATGTCCCCTTCGATGATCTTTGTTCCGTGTGGTTGGACTGAGATTACCGGTGAGGCATTGAGTTCTACAGGACATAAAGACAGGCCGAATCCAAACCACATCGTCCATTCAACAAACAGGTATGAAGGCATTTAACCGTTAACCAAACGTTTCATTTAACATGAAATGCTCCCAATGTTCTCTTGGCTTAACTAACCTTTTACGGTGACCTCCACCACGTTGCTTTTGTTGGAACCCACGGAGTCGGCGATCAGTACCACCTTGTAATCACAGTGGAGCCTGTGGACGCCACGGCTGTTCAAGGGGTGGGTCCACTCCGCCTGGCCGGTGTTGGTCATGATGTCTCGGAGGTCTTTCGAGTCCTCGTAGAAAGTGAACATGATGGTGCCAGTCTCCTCAGGTGCCGAACACCACATCTTCACCACCTCTCCCTCGCTGAGCACCTTCTTGTTGGCGCGGAACACCGGTGTCTTCAGGCCTGCATACACATGTATGCCACACATGTTCACTCAAACACACAAATTCGTCATCTGTCTATCAATTTACGCTCTCCCCTAATGTCAACTCTAACCTTAACTTCAGTAACCTAAACCTGTATGACCATGAACATAACACAACCCTGAAGCCTAACCAAAAATAGCTACAATCACAATTCTAAACACTAAACTCAGTTTTCCCTCTAACCCCTAAACCCTATCACATGTCACGTTCCAGTACAACCAGGATCGTAACAGTCGGTACACCACTACAGTACTAGTTGACAGGGAGAACGAACCTGTCAATGTCAGTTTCTCGGTGGGGCTCATGAGCTCCCTGTCCTGGACCTCCACCTTGCATTTGTACTTCCCAGTGTTGGCCACCCGGGCATCAGGCAGATGGTAGAGCACGTCCTCCGTGGTGTTACTGCGGTGGGTATAAACCACGGCATCGTCCCGGTAGATGGTGTATTCCTGATTTACGGATCCATCGCTGCTGATCCTGGCTTGGCATCGCACGGTCACGTTGGTACCCCGGGAGACGGAGTTGCCCGGCTCGATGGTCACAGTGACACTTCTGATATTGAACACTAACACTGGAGGAAGAAGTCAAAGGTCGAGACAAAGGTCAAAGGTCAATCCCCCTGCCGACCAGCGGTCTTGCGAGACGAGCCAGTGTGGGATCCCGCACCAAGGCATGTTCTAAGGTGAAGTCACACACTTGACAGTGGCATGAATCGGTTTGAGTAAAACCCCAGGCGATAGAACAGCGGGATGAATTAAAGCACTGTTCTACATAGCTAGACATGTTTTAGCTGCGAGACATTAACACAGACCCTCAACCAAGACTTGTTATTTCTGTTCATAATGATGACAGCAAACCGCTGTCCCATGCACCCTCCATGAGCAGCGGTAGTTTGTCAGGTTTAACACCCCCCCCTTTCCCTTTGCCTCATCCGGGACATCCAAGTAAACAAGCCCCCACCAGCCAGGAAGGAATAAGCACTTAGTTAAACAAACAGGCGAACAGTCTCTCTCAGGGGAACAATCATTTTTCAGCCGCCATAGGCCACACAGGCCGCGCCCGGCGTGGCCCAAGGGGGAAGGCGGGGTGGGGTAGCGAGTGTCGCCAAACCGGGCACAAGCCATAGGATGGCACCATAGACTCAGGACCACTGGTTAGTATAACACAGGTGATGGAAAATCGCCTATAATGACGTTGAACCGCACCAGCGAGGACTGCTGTAGTAAAACCACTTTTCCGATTGGAACAGGGGTATCAGAGTATTCCAAGGTTACACGCGTCTAATCTCACCACGGTCGGGGATAACGCGTCCGTCTACTCTAGAACAGGGTCACCTCACCCATTCCTGAGGGCGGTATCTGCTTTCTCTTTCTCTGCATACTCGTTTCGGGAGGGGCCGTGTGACACTGCTAACAGATGAGTTCCCAAAGCCTCCCGCTACGGCTTTTCCACAGGGTTGGAGAATGAAAACACTGATAAGGTAGGATGCCCCCCCCCATCACAGTGTCCACCCAAGTTCCCCTGCGTTCCTTCTGAGTTGCCAGAAAACAGCCATTTCCTAGAACAGCTTTATCGTAAAAAAAAAAAATAAAACATGAACTTACATTTAGGAAGGCGATTAAAAAGGAACATCCAGTCCTTAATTGCAAAAAAAAACAAATAACTGACAACCCCAAAACAAAAACCCTGAGTTATGCTCGTCTCCAACACCAATCAGTGAACTTTGCTGATCAATATCCCACCTTAAGAACTTTAAAATTATTTGGTGCTTACCCCGCTGAGATTCCACCACCTGGCCTGGATAGGAAGGAGAAAACACATAAGATATCTGCTAAAGCAAGTCCGTACATCCTTATTTTATCACCCGGCCCAAAACCTTCCCAAAGCTCTAAGATCCCCGGGCTCCCTTACAGGTTGACAGGAGCACAGAGGAGAGGAGTAGAAGTTGACTGCCCATCCTGAGTAAGGCCATCAGCAGCTCCCACATTCGGCTTGGTTGGTGTGTCGGAGGTGACTGGAGCCCTGGAGACTAAACACTGGGTGGAAACGGCAATGCGGGGAGGACCACAGAAGGCAGGGGAGGTGCTCTACCTCGACCACAGACTGGCCGCCGGTTATCTGCGATAATTTGCCAGGAAGTGACTGTTGTTTCCTCAGGATGTTGGAGCTGCCGGCGCTTTGCAATTGTGGAATGTTCTCTCTCCGGGCCGTGTGTGGTCACGGAGACACAGCGCGAGACGAGGTTAGCTGGCAGCAGAAGAGAGATCTAACCTCTGAGCCCCCTCAGTTTCGAGGTCTCCGCAGGTACCACAAGGCAACGGCTATTGCAGGGACCATGAGGGGGGGGACCCTGCTTCTGTGCTCAGCGAGGGGCCGTTTCCTGAGGGTTAGGGCCAGCAGCTAGCCCATTGTGCTTGTCCACTATAACAACTTTCTCTGTCATAAATCACAAGCAGGCCTTTAAGAAGGTGTCAGAACCGCTTTCAACTGGAGGCCATTGTTACAATTTTATTTGTTGTTTTAATATCACTGAGCTAGCTGCATGCATTTCATTATATACTCATGTGACTCTTAACTTTTACCTCAGCAGCACTACCTACACAACACACATTCTTGGAGTAAGGTATGTACCCATTGGGAATAAAACATACATGAAGCAAATTGCCAGTGTTGTTTATTTTAAATAGAATGACACCAAGGTTGTGTATATGTATAGAGATGACCATTATTTTTGGGGTTTGCCTGCGCCGTCTTATTTTTAAATAATAAAACAAATTATTAAAAAGTGAGATTAGATGCCACAATCAAAGGCTGAGATCCACAATTTTTTTTTAATTGTAGGATCATTTAGTAGTTTGTAACATTGAAACAAAAAGGGTCCTCAAAATGTTATTAGACGGTATTGCTCTACAGTTTGAACTTGACCAGAACAGAAGGATGACAACTAGGAGCTGTCAATCAGCACTGTAACAGCTCCTTAAGAAAGCCAACATCATCGCAGAATACAGCACACCTAATATCAATAATGTATTCACTAACAGAATAAGGGACAATTATTTGAATGAATACCATTAAGGATTATGTACCTCGTTTAATTAATAGTAAAACAAATAATAATATGTATATACACGTTTTGACAAAACATTCATATTAGAACAAGATTTTCAGACACTCCCAATGAGTTGCTTTGAAGATGTCTAGAGGTGAGCATGTGCTTGTTCTGTTTCATTCAGGCTAAACATTCCAGGTAATTACAAGGTAATGCCTGCTTAAATGCTGTGAAGATACAGGCCAAGTTATAGTACGCAAGTGGAAACATGAAGGTCTCAAGCGTCGAGACACACACTCAAAACACCACAGAAGACAGGAAACAGTGTTGCTGTGCATTTGGTTTATTTCACGGTTGTCATCTTCTGTCTAATAAACCGGTCAGAAAAGCAGTCTACTGTCACAGAGAAACACCTGATTGCTTTCATTTTTCCTATACTTCTTCCAAGTTTCTTATTTTCTCCATATCTAAAACATTAAAACTCAAAGCAGGATATCTAGAGATGTGATTTTGAGCACGACCGAGTTGTGTGGGAGTCTCCGAAAGCGGTGAAGGCTGCAGTACCTCCCCCACAACCCAGAGGGGAGCTACTGAGCGTGGTGGGGCTACGATATGACTGCGAGTGCAGTCGCTTATACAGTATGCACGGCATGTGTTACAGGTTAACGGGTCCGGGTAAGTCCACAGGCAAAGCATTATTGTCCGGTCCTAGTCGAGGGGCGACAGCCGAGCTGAGGACTTTACAGGCAAAAAGGTGAGGGTAGTGTCCTTTGGGTGGGAGGAGGAGGAGGGAGACAATGTAGAGGAGGAAATGTCTGTCAAAGTAGGGGGTACAGTCCTCTCCCATCACTTAGCCTCGCTGAGGACCAAGGCAAACAAACGGCAGCAAATTAAGAACTTTAAAAAATAGGTGAAAAACAAAAGAGTCAAATAAAAAGCAAAACTGAAGTAACACAAAGCAAGAAAAGCGAACCTCTAGAAGAGGTTCATTAATGGCAATACTGCACTTGGAAGGAGACGGTTACCCTGAAGGGAGAACCGGTTGAAAACGGACCCCGTGGGGCCTCAACGGCAAACGTGGCTGGGTCACATGTTGACCCAGGTAATTGGTCACATCAGGAGAAACACCTTGTGGCAGGACGACCTCTGAGTCCATCATGCGGAGACTTTGAGAGGTTACTGTGGTGTATAGTGGCTCATGAAGTACCTGAGCTGGTGGTGGAGGGGGACAGAGAGCAGTGGGGCACGTTTCCACAATAATGACACACAAAAACACAAGCGCTGTCCTGCAATACGAATCCGGACAATTATCTAGGAAGCACCTTTTGGGTCGACTTTGCAACATGTCACTCATCAACACTGGCTTTCCGCCCCTCTCATACACATTATACAATGGAAGATGTTGTTGCAGGCTATTTTAAAGGTGCATTCTGGTAACACAATCACTGAATTGAATTGCAGAGCTCGCTATTCTCAGAAAGTGTTTTTTTTTCTTTCTTTTTTTTACGTAAAGTGTCAGACATATCGGCACCAATAAAAATAAAGTTCAGGTGTGGCACTTCGTTGGGGAAGGCGAATGCACTGCCCTTTCTGTTTCAATAGAATCAAGTTGGTCTTTTAAAACCAATTATTGGTTAACAAGGTGGAACATTTCAGCTGGTAAAAGATTTCAGACAGATGATCATGTGTCCGCAGTGCACCTTTAAGCCTTTCAGTGAGCAGCCCAGAGGATAATATATACTTATATAAATGTGATCTACCCTAGCATAAGTCAACTGTTAATGATGCTCACTGTGGAGGCCAGAATAACGATTTTCTGCTCTGGAAAAATCCTGCTTAATGGTTATAATAATCACTGTAGATACTAGAGGTCTTCACGGATATATCTGAATCCAATATCCAATCCAGATACAATATTACATAGTGGACTGCTGGATCCCAATCCAGATCCAATATTTCATAGTGGACTGCTGGATCCCAATCCAGATCCAATATTACATAGTGGACTGCTGGATCCCAACTCAGGATCACGCATGGTGACCAACTGCACCCAAAATTGGCTTATGAGAAGAAAATTCTAATTATACACAATACTAGTCAACAGTTAGGAAACTCCTACTCATTCAAAAGTATTTGTTTAGTTCAACTATTTCCGCATTGTAGAATAATAGTCAAGACATCAAAACTATCAAATAGCAACCAAAAAAAGACATATCATATTATAGATTAAATTAGGTCACCATTTGCCTTGATGACAGCGTTGCACACTTCGCATTCTCTCATACTGCTTCATGAGGTAGTCACCAGGAATGCAATTTAATTGACAGGTGTGCCTGGTTAAAAGTACATTTGTGGAATAATTTTCCTTATTAATGTGTTAGCGTGCATTATAAACTGGACCTTAGATTGCAGCCCTAATAAAAGGTTTTAAGTAAAACAGCCATCAAGACATATCAACTGTTCAGAGGAAACTACGTGAATCAGGCTTTTATGATAGAATTGCGGTAAAGAAAATAAGCTTGATTGGGCCAAGAAACATGAGCAATGGACATAAGACTGGTATAAATCTGCCCTTTAGTATGATGAGTCCAAATGTGTGATTTGTGGTTCTAACTGCCATGTCTTTGTTACATGAATAGTGGGTGAATGGATGATCCCTGCATGTATGGTTCCCACTGTAAAGCATGAAGTAGGAAATGTGATGGTGTGAGGTGCTTTGCTGGTAAAACGTTATGGGATTTACACAAGGTGGGGCTATTATTTCTTTTTGAACATGACAATGACTCAAAACACACCTCCAGGCTGTTCAAGGGCTATTTGACCAATGGTAGTGCGGCATCAGATGACCTGACAATCACCCAACATTAACCTAAACGAGATGGTTTGGTATGAGATGGACCGCATTGAAAAGGAAAAGCAGAGTTCAGCATATGTGGAAAGCACAGATTGTTGGAAAAGCATTCCGTGTGACTACCTCATGAAGCTGGTTAAGAGGATGCCAAGAGTGTGCAAAGCAGTTTTCAAGGCAAATGACAGCTACTTCTAAATCTAAAACATACATGTATTTTAGGATACTACATGATTTCATATAAGTTATGAGTTTGGATAAATTCATTATTATTCTACAATGTGGAAAATAATAATAATTAAAAAAAAAAACGTAAATAAATATATGCGCGAACAAAAACTTTGGCTGCTACAACTACATATGATTGTTTTCTGGTTTGAGCTCAATTTAGTGAACATACAACACTGTTTTAAATGGCTATTTTCTGTGACAATAAGCTCTGGCTGAGAGAGAGGTGTTCAGATATAATATTTCATCCCATTCCAAAAAGATTTTTCAATACGAGTTGAGATGGTTCGGCTAATATAGCACTGCTGTAAAGGAATTTAACAGATGTACAATTATAATTGCAGTGGATATAAAACATGGCTGACGTCCAACTATTCTATTTTTAATTACCTTAAGAAGCTCTGCAGCTCTGTAGGGCAGTTAACATAATAATTTGAGCATGCTGTCAGACATTCCACATGCTGTTTCATAGACCTACATTGGCACATAAGCCAGGTAATGCCTGCTCAAGCAATAGCTTATTCAAAGATGCAGTTAGCCTGAAAAGACGGTTCCATGTTAGCAATGTGCTGATTTATGCCCCATATCCACAAAAACACTCACAAACTTGGAATATTTTGACTGACTGACATATGACAGGCTTTCACATACAGGTTATGCGAATACAGACAACATACAGCATCCAGCCCCCAAAAATATTTTTGTTAATAGCAAAAGTTCCAGACTGCATCTTTAAGAAATAAATGAAAATGCACAAATTAGCAGAAACCAAGGCATATTTGAGACGGATGCATTTGAGACCCAAGCTATTTAGTAGGCTAGCGAGGGAATGAAGCAAACACAACATACTGTGTTTTTTTGTTGTTGATACAATTGGTTCTGAAACATCCAATAACACAATTTGGTTAAGATTATCCCTCATCTCTGACACTTTTGGGATCGGATATATCCCACTTGTACTGGGAATTGTTTTTACAAAAACGCACAGATCTTTTAGGTACTGGATATAAATGTTACAGATATAGGTCGTCTTCAATATACATTTTGGGATCCAATGAAAACCTCTAGCAGCTAATTCAAATGAAAACGAAGCAAGCCAATGTCAATACATTTCATTATTTTAGGTGAATATGTTAGCTGGAAAACAAGCTAAGAAGTGTGAAGGACATTATGGCAACCCCTTGATATAGAACATACACCCCCCGTCCTTTTACATACCGACCATGCAAAGAGTAAACGATGGTGTTGCGGACGTAGCGACATGACAAAAAGATAACCCGATTTTTCCAGGAATCTTCAATCTTCTATTGGATGCATACAATTATCAAAATAATGCTTTAATTAAAATAAAACAGTCATGTTTTATAAAAGCAATAAGACGCGCAAAGGCAGTTAATGTAGTCATGATCCGGTACAAACAAAATCTGTATTCATGATACAGCACTGGGTCTTTTGCCTCATTGCTCAAGTTATTTACCAGTGGCGTGTATACTTCCTAAAACTCCCCTTCATATTAATGCAAACACGGCTGGAAAATAAAATCAACGTTAAGAAAAATCAAACAAAGAAGCAAATCAAAGCAGGACCCTCCAGAAACCGGAGCGGGATGCAGGTCGGGCGTCGGCACACGGCACCGTCTGGGGTTGGCATGTGGCTGTTTAGCTGGACATTTCACCATTAGTCCTCATAAACCTGTACGCCGGGATGCAGCAGAGTAGCAGCGGAACGCCGTCCCCACAAGACAGTTTAGCGCTGCTGTCAACGGGGACGGGCTGAGAATCAGCGAGAGGCCTTCTACCTGGGCTAGTGTCTGGAGAAACTGGAGATCGACGTGGGCCTAGCGGGCCGCGGCTACGCCTCCGGAGCTCCTAGTTCAGGACCCGGGGTTGTCCGCACATCCCAGGGCCCGGGGGGGCCACTTGGGCGGGTGCGGTCTGGGGCTCAAGGCCCTGGCTACCTCGTTATTGCTTTGGAAGTAGGGGCAGAGGTGGGATCACAATGGGTTCATGGGGTCGGGACGGGTCTCTGGGCGTCAGATTAGCGTACGGGACAATATAGGTAACTGGCGGAGGGTGGCGGGCTTGGTAAGGGGGCCTGAAGTTCTGGTTAGCACTGCAGTAGAACACGTCCAAGCCTGTGGGATCCACTCTGGGCACGTCACCAGACACTCTTACGGGCCAGATGTAAACCCCAGCTGTCAACATGTTCCGGGCCGGGTAAAGTCCAGTAGCCACAGTGGGGGACACGCGAGTGGGCCCTTCGATAGTGTGCCGCCCGTGTGTGTGTGTGTGTGTGTGTGTGTGAGAGAAGGAACCGTATCGCCAACTCTCCTCTGGAGACCCACGGACCAATGCATAGAGGTCACCATTCAGAGTTCATTCAGGTACTAACAATGCCTGTCGCCGCCAACCAAGGCCGGTACCATTAAAATAGACCTATAAATCTCTGTATATATGCAATTAAACATACACGCTCCTCAGCACAGCCAAGTCTACAATCAACAGCTTCATAATAAGAAGAATAGGAATAACCCATAGAGAATAATAATACGAATATCATAAGTCATTATCATGACACAAGTTTGTTTTTCAGCAGCCATCACTATAGAACATTCGGGGGATAGAATTAATTGCATATGTACATTAGAAGTCAGTTGCATCCTGGCTCCAAGGAGAGAGGTCACAATTGAAAGTGGTCAGGGTCGGATGCTAAGGTGTTATCTGAGCCTCTTCTCTGCTGAATAGATGGACATGTAGTAGTCATTGCTGCCCACCGCCAGGTGGGGCTGTGGGGAGAGAAAGGGAGGATGATTATGGTCTACTCAAAGCTTTCCCACACAAGGCATAGAGATTTGAAAATGGCTTCAACAGACAAACTTGGAAAACCCCTGCGCTCATGCTAGTAACCAGCGGTAACTGGAACCCCACTACTGATATATTTTGGACTTCAAAACCCCGGGAAAACTCCTTAGTCGCTTCCGGGTTGCTGCCGTAAACAATATGTTGTACTAGGCACACTTACCGAAAAAGAAAAAAGCACACAGTAGAAAAGACCAGGCTGAACAGATCCTAGACAATTATTGCCTGATCGCTTCAGACGGCTCCAATTAAGAAAGTGGAATATATCGAAACGGATTTTGACTTCATAGTGTGGCAGATACAAAATGTTGTGTAACCTCTGGGATGAAGCAGGTTGTCACAGTTGTAAATAACAACACACTAAATAATTATCTCTTTAACCAAAAACATTACACATCCAGAATGTTGTTAGCGAAGAATATGTTATTGCATTGGACATTTGTAATAGGAGAGAAATGCCATCGTACCCAGTAAGGATGGAAGGCCAAACAGCTGATGGCCCCAATCCTCTGGCCCATAAAACCATCGTAGTACTTGATATTGCTGATAACATCACCATTAGCGTTGTACACTGCTATGAACTGGTTCATCGACCCACTGGGAAAGAAAGCAGTGAACAAGAGAATGAAGGAAAGAGTTAGAATTTAACAGTTAGTAAAAGTTCTGCCCTTTTGGAAGGATATATTTTTTTTTACAACTTTTAACTCAGAAATTGGAAAACCTTAAAACATAACAATGCTGTTGACCACTTCATTCAGTCATAGTGAGTTAACAATGAAAGAGTTAGTTAACAAACGCTACAACATCAAATCCTCCTTCTACCTTTGTGATTCAGACCGATTACAAAGGCCCTTCCTGCAGAACTCACCAGGCAAACAGGTTGGCCTGTGGATGGATGTCCAGAGCGGTTAACCCCTTAACCGTCTGCAGCACGTTCACAGAATCTGGCGACCGGAGTTCGAAGAACCGCACGTCTCCGTCGACACTGGTGAGGAGGGAACATGACCAATAACTGACATATCAGCATACCGTTTAAAAGACAACAACGTTGGGGCTGAACTTGGACTGGGGGAAAGTAATATCAACACATGTGGCCAATGAGAGGCTGCAAAAAGTAATAAGACCATACATGGGCGTAAGAGACTATGACCATGTAAGGGCAATAAGAGACCACAGGGCGTTAGGGTCCATATATGGGCAATAGCAGGAAACAAAAACCCAATACGGGCAATGAGAGAGTACTATGACCACATATGGGCAGTAAGAGACCGCAAGACTAGAGTATCATCACATCACACTATAACCATATATGGTTATACGAGGCCACATAATACATGTGCAATAGGTGACCACAAGCGGATTAGAGAGAGTCAACACAGAGAACTAAGACAATCTAAGCACCCAGGTGAGAGTTAACAAATCAATGAAATGCTATCAATGAGTGGTACCTGACGCTGATGATGTTGCCGTCGGTCTGCTTCTGCAGGTGTGCCTTGACCACCCAGGACGTGTGTTCCCGGTACGTCATCACACGGCTGGGGGCACAGAGGAGAAATGGTGTCATACCTCCGTCCACCTGAAGCGGTGCCTCTGTCCACAGGGGTGCGACGATTGCAAGTGGACACTTGTTTTTTGGGACAGTTGAAGCGTGAATATCGCTCCACATGACAGCGTATGAGAATGTGAGGCAGTTTCGCTGTGTCCGTCTGGTCACGTGTTGAATGCCATCAACGTCAGACAGCAGTTCACATGTGGGCCACCAGGTGTCGTCATAAGGACATGGCTATGAGCACTTTTTGCTCAGCGATCTCCAGCACATATCAGATTTACTAAGTCAAACATGTTCTGAGGGCAGAAATGTGACATATACAGGAGAAGACCCAATCGAAATAGAGAAGTGCTCGTTAACACTTAAAATTACACCAAGTAGTGCGCAATTCTGCTAAAGTCTGCGAAAAAGTACGTTTTCCGGTTATTTATAATGAACTAGATGTTAAATGAATTGATTACGCTAAAATCCAGTGGTGAATGTTTGGTCTAGATAACATTTATTTGCTCTATTAAAATTCAGCTTGAAATGTTTATGAGTACTGCCTCCTCTCCATGTTTGCCTGAACCAATCAATTTCTTTCTACCCTCAGAACATGTTTGAGTAAGTAAAACCGGTATGTGCGATCTCCATGGCAACAGCGTCAGGGAGCGACTGAAGCCTGGTGATCAAAGTAGTTGTCCTTGACCACAGAAACAGAAATTACCCAAACCCTAAATCCAAAATTGCATTAGAATAAACAAAATCGGCAAAAAAACATTGAGGACAAACACATAGTTGTCTTTTTAAAAAGAACAGCAAAAAAGTGTTCAGTGTGTCAGCTGTATGAGGAGACCAGGATAATAGTGTTCAGTATGTCGGATGTATGAGGAGAACAGAAGGATATTGTTCACTGGGTGTCTGCTGTATGAGGAGACCGGGAAGATAGTGTTCAGTGGGTCAGCTGTATGAGGAGACCAGTAGGATAGTGTTCAGTGGGTCAGCTGTATGAGGAGACCAGTAGGATAGTGTTCTGTGGGTCAGCTGTATGAGGAGACCAGTAGGATAGTGTTCAGTGTGTCTGCTGTATGAGGAGACCAGGAGGAGAGTGTTCAGTGTGTCGGATGTATGAGGAGAACAGAAGGATAGTGTTCACTGGGTGTCTGCTGTATGAGGAGACCAGTAGGATAGTGTTCAGTGTGTCTACTGTATGAGGAGACCAGGAGGAGAGTGTTCAGAGTGTCTGCTCTATGAGGACACCAGGAGGATAGTGTTCAGAGTGTCTGCTCTATGAGGACACCAGGAGGATAGTGTTCAGTGTGTCTGCTCTATGAGGACACCAGGAGGATAGTGTTCAGAGTGTCTGCTCTATGAGGACACCAGGAGGATAGTGTTCAGAGTGTCTGCTCTATGAGGACACCAGGAGGATAGTGTTCAG
>JACXGK010005498.1:0-12337 GCA_016801125.1 Novumbra hubbsi | reverse complement strand
TACATTGTGACTGATGAAAGTTCAGGGGATTAATAAAAGAAGCACTGCAGCATAAATCATATCTCATTTAGAAGACAGCTATTGAAAGAATGAACCAAATCTAATAGGCAAATACAATATCTTCCCATTGATAAAAGTTTATTCAAGTCATTAGAAACATTCCTATGGGTGCCAGTTATCGTCACATATCATCGAGGAAAAAATGCATATATTTACTGAGAATTCTTGTTTTTTTTCTTTCTCTATGAACAATTTGACCTTGAATTCTATCATAGCATCAGTTCATACCAGGCAACGAGTTTGATTCATTCATTTGAGTGGCGTGGATTTTGCAGTAGTTTGTGTGGGACTCACCACTCATTGGGGCCCATCCTCCTGTCATAGATGCGGACCGAGCCGTCGCCCAGCCCCGCCGCGATGAGGGACCGCTGGGAGTCACATGACAGGCTGCTCACACAGCTGTCCGCCCCCGTCGGGATGTCCTATTGAAGACGCACACGATTAGCTTCCCGCAAGCCCGACACCCCCCCCCCACAACATAGCTGTGACCTAATGGACGGTGTTGTCACGGCGCTCGTTAAGCGCTGAGCGCGAAAGCTAACGAGTCGATCGATGATGACTGATGGAGCGAGTGGCCTGCTGTCCTCGGGGCCCCGAGGCTCTACAGACCACTGGCACAGAGAGCTAATGGGACGGAAAACAGCCGGCATTCACGTCGAGGCTCGACGGTTCTCCGAACCAGGGTTCGTGGACCGCTGTGAAACGAACAGTGCCGTCCCTGCTCCATCTGTTGGATGGCATGTCGGAGGCGTGAGACAAACAGGTCAGTACTTCACCCGCGCTAACGAACGGACGTTCAGAGGCAATCTTGCGGTTCTGTTATGCATGGGGGGGAAGTACAAAGAACCCTCTAACCTTACCAGAAGTACAACAGCCTTTGGTTTCAGACCTATCTCAGTGATAGACCCCAGGCTATTATTATATAACATGAGATTATCCATCACTGTTCACTTCTGTGTATATATGAAAACAGTAACAGTGTGAAAAGCTGACATTTTCATTTTTAATGCTGATGACACTGTAGTACCAGTACAGTTGAATCTCATGCACAAGCATGCATGCATTGCACTTAAGCTGTCTGATATTCCATATAGATACAAGTTAAACTAAGTACATGCAATTCTCAAGGTGCCAAAAGCTACAATTAAATGATCTCAAAAGCACTTCACTTGACTCAGTTATAGAACAACCTCCTACCTATAGATACCAAGGGATTGGGTTAGATAATTATCTCTCATTTAAAAGACATTGCTCAGTTGGTTAAAGGGACATTTCCCCATAGCAACTATTTCATGTACCAACTGCTAATGTTACTCGGTTAAAAGGCATCTGATGGCACTATAAATCAAGGACAACCATGACAATCATATAAAAGCAACTTGCAAAACACAACCATAAATCAGTGCACTCATCTTTGAGATCCCGATTGCCCTTCAGTACACACATTGACGTTATAGTATGTGCTTCTTAATGCCCAAAATATAAACCACCCTCCTCCTGGCCAATTATGTGTGAAACGAATCTCACTGCCTTAGACATTTCTCCGACAAGATCCACGCCCCCTATGGTACACGCAGTGTGAAGTGCCCTTTACGTAGCTGAAGACCAAATGTAATCCCATCACAGAAAATAAACTGTCCAGGTCATTTTTATGTCAGTACATGACTATGGTGGCATTTTATATAAGCATCTGTGGGGGTACTGAATCCTCTCAATGGAGTCTATAATGTCGCGTCGTTTTATTACTGCTGCAAACTCATCCTTGTCGTCGATACAATGCGGTGGGCCTTGACTACCCGACATCCAGAAAGGTCAGATAGTGGAAAAAGTGTTTGAATTCAAAGCCGTACAGCAAAAACGTCCACATATTACCTTAAAAATAAACCGGAAAACCTGCGGTTATCAAACACGCTCTCAAGACATACTAGACCCTGACAGACCGCAGGCTTACTCAGAGTCCGGATGAACGGCTTTAGGCAATTAAGCATCCTACTCATGCAAAGTGGTGTTCTGCTTGATGGTCTGGGACTCATAAGGAAATGTAAATGTTTGACAATTGACCTTTATACATCTCCCTGCGATCGCTACTGTTTGTGTATTTCAAACTGTATATTTTACATTCATTTGAGATTTTATGATGTATTCAATATGTTTAGGTCATTTGTTATTGCTGGAATACAGGGCAAAATTGCAAAGGGACATAAGACTCATCTTGAGTTACCTGTATAAATAATGGTATAATAACAGAAAGAAATAAAAAGTACTTTCCTTTGTCTGTCCGAGATAATGCTCACCCCACCAATTGAAGTTGAATTGTTGTGTGTTCAGTGCGGGGAAATGCAGCACTGGGAACAGCATAATGCATTTTGTGGGTGTTTCTTGTTCTCCATTTGTTTTGCAAAACATTGTTATTTTGGAAGGCTGTCCTATTTATCGTCACACTCTGTGTGTGTGTGTGTGTTTACCTGGACCTTCATCTCCCTCTCGGTGTCCCAGATCCTGATGACCCTCACGTCTCCAGAGGCCATCAGCAGCCCTGTCTCCTGCTCCCAGTCCACCACCATGCCGGCCCCTAGGAGAACACACAGCGCTGACATGTCGGGCCACCAGCGCCTCCGTCAAGTCTACCTGCATCGCCTGGGCCAAACGGGCGCCAATGAGGTAACCAGGGAAAGACCCCCAAAACGATGAAAATGTGGAAACACATGGGGGAAAGACCTGTTGCTGTCGCGGAAAAGGACAATTAATTAATCCAATGTATGAATCGTGATGACTTGGATAATATCAACTTTGTTTGAACAGAGTCTTTAAATAAGGGACATACAAACAGCTGGCAAAGGAAGGGACAGACAGGAAAGGAGAGACAGACAGGAAGACAAAGAAGAAGGGACAGAGAGACAGGGAAGAAGGGGCAGACAGACAGACATACAGGAACTGAGGAACAAACAGACAGTAAAGGAGGGGCCGACAGGGAAGGAGAGACAGACAGACAGACAGACAGACAGACAGACAGACAGACAGGGAGGAAGGGGCATACAGACAGGGAAGGAGGGGAAGGCAGACAGACAGGGAAGGAGGGGCAGGCAGACAGACAGGGAAGGAGGGGCAGGCAAACAGACAGGGAAGGAGTAGCAGGCAAACAGACAGGGAAGGAGGAGCAGGCAGACAGACAGGCAAGGAGGGGCAGACAGACAGGGAAGGAGAAGTAGGCAAACAGACAGGAAAGGAGGAGCAGACCGACAGGGAAGGAGGAGCAGACAGATGAGCAGACATACAGGGACAGACAGGGAAGGAGGAGCAGACAGACAGTGAAGGAGGAGCAGACAGACAGGGAAGGAGGAACAGACAGACAGGGAAGGAGGAGCAGACAGACAGGGAAAGAGGAGCAGACAGACAGACAGGGAAGGAGGAGCAGACAGACAGGGAAAGAGGAGCAGACAGACAGACAGGGAAGGAGGAGCAGACAGACACACAGACATACAGGGACAGACAGGGAAGGAGGGACAATAGGGAAACGTAGGTGGAAGAAACGCCTTCGGCAACACCATCTGCTGCTACTGAAAGCGGGAGTCAGAGGTAAAGCCTGTGGTCGGGTCTCCACTGTACTCAGTAAGCTCCTCTGTGAGACCTGGCAGAGAGCCGTGGGTGTAGCCTAACCTTGATGGACAAGCAGAAAGGAGAAGCCCCGTCACATTTGTGCATTTGTGCCGTCTAAGAGGGCAGAGGTGTGTAGAGGAAAAGGAGCTTTTGCACAACACACAGCAGACATGGGTGCACGCGCAAGCATGCACACACACACTCTGTCCTGCTATCTCACAGTCATCATCCTGACCCTCAAAGTCCTCAACCTGACCGTCACAAGTCGTCAACCTGACCATCACAAGTCGTCAACCTGACCAACACAAGTCGTCAATCTGAACATCACAAGTCGTCCACCTGACCATCACAAGTCGTCAACCTGAACAACACACGTCATCCTGAGCCTCACTGCCGTCATCCTGAGCCTCACCGTTGTCATCCTGACTCATCGTCCAAACTATCACTCACATTGTTCTCAATGTATTAAACGTAGACATCCCCGTCCACCTGTACTGATCCGAATCCACAACCGCTCTGTGGGGTCTTCAAAGCCCCAGCGTGGCTGGCACTGACGTCACATCTACACAGGCTGCTAGCTAGCCCAGGCTCACATATAGATGCGTGGGGGAACACTTCACAGACTGTACTCAGCCACCCGCCGAGTTGGGACCAACACACACACACACTTGTGTACACGTACAAAATACAGACACACACAAAGACACAAAAAACGAGCACACACAAAGACACTTGCAAAAACACAAAACACACACACACACAGAGAACGATTGGCCCAACAGAGGGGAAATAGAGGCATTCCCTTTGAAGTGTGGAGTTCTGTGTTTGTGAGACATTCTTAATCTCTGGTTGAAGTACAGAGAGGAGGAGAGAGAGAGTACTGAGAGGAGGGTGCAGAGAGTACAGAGGAAGAAGTGTACAGAGGAAGAAGTGTACAGAGGAAGAAGTGTACAGAGAGGAAGAAGTGTACAGAGAGGAAGAAGTGTACCGAGAGGAGGGGTGGGAGAGAGCAGCATAGAAAAAACCCAAAAAGCTTATTCCAACTTCAACTACTCCAGGCAAGGAGCAGCAATGGAGGTTAATACACCTACTGGAATCTCCTCCGGTGCTGATCACCATCCCTCCAGTTTTGGATCGATCCACAGTTTTTCTCCCCACTGTCATATTTGGTTTCCAGACTCTAATTCTACTGTACTACTCAATAAGCCCATTCGTTTCTCAGGAGTTGAGTGTCCCCACACAGATCAGACGTTCCTAATCAACTTCCCTCCAATTAGATAGAATCATTGAGTTCTTACCACGGTAGCCGAACCACTGAGCCAAGGCCTCCGAAACCCACGCAGAAATCAATAGCGACATTATGTCGGGAGATGCGTGACTGAGCTAGTGCACCAAGGCCCTGCAGCCAAGCCGGCAGAACACAAGCTTGGGGGAGCACCTCCTTTATGTTCCCTTCCTCTCTTTTTTTGCTTTCTATCTCACTCTCATCCTGACACACTTTCCGTCTCCTTCTCCCTCGGTCTCGAATTCCCTCCTAACGGTCTCCCGAAACGACCACAAAGGCGGCTAGCTAATCACTTCGTTAGCATTAGCGTAGCGTATAATGGAACGGCTATTCCCTGGCGGTATGTGAAATGAGGGGGAGCGCTACGACAAGCGAGAGGCGGCTTTAGCGGTCTCCGGTGACAGACAGCCACTACTCACACGGCTCCCGTCTATATTCCGTGTCTCCTTATAACGTTCCTGCCGGTCTCCATGTGCGTACCTGATTCTCCCACCGCAAATTAATTTCACAACGTTATCTCCTCTCACACAGTGCACTTCATTAAATACGGCGTATGACTTCTCTCCCCTTCATCATGTTTGCTTTGAAAGTGTCCTCCAGGACCAAGGTGATGGAATTTTGTGTGACTGCGCTGCACTTCTAGCTTGTGATTAGCGAAAATGGTGTACCCATTGATGAGGGGCTGATTTGGCAGGTACTGACAGAGAGAGTTTGGGAAAACCTCTGGTGCTAGGTTAGCTGACATGTCGGCTGAAAGACATTACATCTAACAGTCTCTGTATTCCATTTCATTAGAGTCGCAGGGAGTCTCTGAATGTTAGAGTGTGAAGGCTGAAAAGTTTGGCTGTTATTTGGGCTGGGTCCAGAGTCAGTAAGCCATCTCTCTTATTCTGTCTGTTTTAGTCTCCAGGCCACAGCCTCCTAAAGGACTTTTAACAAGTCTGCATCCATCCAGCGGTACACTAAATGTGGAGTAGGACACACATTCGGTCGCCTGAAGCCAAACAGATGCAGGACTGCCCTACTTGCACTAAAACGTCCCCAGAAAAATTAATAAATTAAAATGTTTGAGAATTTTATATTTATTTGTCTGGCTATTTGCACAACACACAGCAGACGTGGGTGCACACGCAAGCAAGCTCACACAAACAAACACTCTCAGTCCTGCTATCTCACAGTCGTCATCCTGACCAGCACAAGTCATCATCCTGACCAGCACAGGTCATCATCCTGACCAGCACAAGTCATCATCCTGACCAGCACAAGGCATCATCCTGACCAGCACAAGGCATCATCCTGACCAGCACAAGGCATCATCCTGACCAGCACAAGGCATCATCCTGACCAGCACAAGGCATCATCCTGACCAGCACAAGGCATCATCCTGACCATCACATTGCATCCTGACCATCGCAGATAAAGGTAAGGGAACTATAAAGATGAGAGGACAGAGAAGAGGGGCAGATAGAGAGGGGAGATGGACAAAGAGGGGGACAGAGAGAGAAGGGGGAAAGAAAAAGAGCGACAAACAGAGAGAAAGGGGTACAGACAGAGAGAAATATAAATATAAATAGCTAGATTGAAAAAAATGCTCTAAATGACAACTGCATGAGAATGATTAGGTGTTGCTGTCATCTGTGTTGATGGGAAGTGAATGTGCTTCTCCGACTCCTTAACCAACAATAACGATGACTCCAGTGTGGGCCCACCTCAGAGCTGGCCCACAACACACAGAAAAAGAAACAGTAATGATGACTCCAGTGGGGGCCCACCTCAGAGCTGGCCCACAACACACAGAAAAAGAAACAGTAACGATTACTCCAGTGGGGGCCCACCTCAGAGCTGGCCCACAACACACAGAAAAAGAAACAGTAATGATGACTCCAGTGGGGGCCCACCTCAGAGCTGGCCCACAACACACAGAAAAAGAAACAGTAATGATGACTCCAGTGGGGGCCCACCTCAGAGCTGGCCCACAACACACAGAAGAAGAAACAGTAATGATTACTCCAGTGGGGGCCCACCCTTAGAGCTGGCCCACAACACACAGAAAAAAACCCAGTAATGATAACTCCAGTGGGGGCCCACCTCAGAGCTGGCCCACAACACGAAGAAAAAAACCCAGTAATGATAACTCCAGTGGGGGCCCACCTCAGAGCTGGCCCACAACACACAGAAAATCAGCCCCCAGGCAGGAGCACATCGACGGGGTCTCTCAAATCACATTCTCTCTCAAACAAGACTCACCCTCCCCACTCGCTCTCCCCTAGAGGAACTACTGGCTACTCCCCCTCTCCCAGAAATAACATTTCCACCACCGATGCCCCCCTAACCCCGTACAGTAACAGTCACTTTCAGACACTCTCTCTCCCTCACTAAATTGAATGATTTTTCTCCACTCCCCGACCCACCGATTCTCCCTTTCTCTCTGTCTCTCCTCAATCCTCATCTCGTTCCTCTGGGACCCACTTTGCATGCTAATCCAGCTGCGGAGTGAGAAAATAACCTGATGTGGATGAAGACAGTTTTAAGGCCCCCTGCTTTGCTGCGGAGGAAACTAATCATGGGTCCTTGTGCAGTGGAGTAGGGGCCTCAGAGGTAGGGAAGAGGCTGCGTTCATTAGTCCTGCTATCAGCACCAGCAGGGCTTCATGTGTACAGTTCAGACTCTGGAGGACGCCCTAAACAGGATTTTTTTTTTTTGTACTTGCGGGGGTACCAGAGTTGATAGCTAAAGATTAATGAGAGTGCAGTGAACTATCCACCCGTAATAACCATGTAATTCAAGCCTGGCAACTGTAGGGTCCACTAGGACTAAATAAATCAAATTCACAGATCACACTCGAGCTGAAGGAACATTCTCTGCGTAGTGTGTACACAAACTGTGTCTGTCATTATTTATTGATACATTTTTAACTTTGGTGTGTGGAAAAGTTTTCTGGAAAGTTTGGTTCATCGTGTCTGTTCTGTACCACTGGTAGAAAGATACCAGCTTTGTCCTGTGGGTAGAGGGATACTGAGGAATGGGAGGCCTGGAGAGGGAGGGAGTAATGGGTGGGTTAGGAAGGAAACATGCAGTGCAGGGGCAGCCTGCTGAAGGAGCAACACACTGAGTCAGAGGCAAGGAGCACTCACCTCCCTGTCCCTTAGTCCTGTCAAGATAGATGGACACCCGCCTGGCCAGACCTGCAAGGAGCACAGAGGAGGGGGAGAAGCACAGAGGATAAGCAGGGAGCACAGAGGAGGCGAGAGGAGCAGAGATGTTTGGGGAAAGAACACCAATGAGGTAGGAGGAGCACAGAGGAGGTGGGGGGAGGCACAGAGTAGGTGGAAGGGGGACAAATGAGGGCGGAACAGAGTAGGGAAGGAGCGTAGATGAAAGGCGAAGAGGGGGAGAGTTAGAAGCACATCAGCCCCAGCACATCACACCACAGGAACGCCACATGCCCCGGACACACACTCTCTGTCTGTGTGTGTATGCATGTGCAAGTCTGATGCACAGACCCAAAGACAGAGAAGCAAGTGAGCTGTCTGAGAACAAGGCCAGTTTCCCCAGCACGACAATGGCAAATTGTCAATTTCAGCTAACATCGAAATCAAAGGCTTCCTGAATGTGAATTGCATTTAGAAAATGTTAAGTCATACGTGTCACTAGTGTTTTTAAGGGTCCAGTTAAAAACACTGAGAATAGAGTGGATATTGGAGGTGTCATAATTGTTTAATTGTTGACCCACAGGTATAATTGGCAGCTACTTGAAAAATGTATATCATGTTCAACCTGCCGATTAGAAAATACAAGGCTGATGTGGAAGGTCAAGACGCTTCCTGTTGACATAGCTAGCCTGCTTACTTCAGAGATATTTCAATGCTAAAAATCTCTGTAATAGAAATATAAATACACAAACTAAAAATTATACAAAAATGTGGTTTGCCAACCTATCCATGTGTTTCATGTCAACAGCACATTTTCCTCACCTGTGCCCAGCTCAGCGGCTTGCAGGAGGAGGCTAACTGCTAATTTGAGAGGTAGGAGGGAGATTGCAACAACAACAAGTAAGATACCACTTTCCTCATTATGTGGGCTGCACTGGCTAGCATCATCCACAAACCTAATTCCTTTAATTGATAAACAAGTTTGATAAACTACAGATTGTTGGGTTTGTTGAATTTGGGATAGCTTGCTTTGGGTTAACTTAGTACCTGGCTAGCGTCACGCCATCGCAAAGCAAACACCTTAAAAACAACGTCTGGGAAATAAAGTTGTTCTCGACCGCATGGAAACAACACTGGGCATATGTGGTACGGTGCTTGACGGGTTCCGATCACATTCGCTGACAGGAAGTAGTTTGTGTCATTTGGTGGCTCAAAATCCCAGCCAGCCCCGGTCAACCAAGGCGTGCCACAAGGTTCAGTGCTTGGGCCCCTTCTCTTCACTGTCTACATGTTACCCCTGGGACAGATCATTTGCCGACCCAGCCTTCATTTCCACTTCTAAGCAGATGACACTCAGATTTACATTAACACCAAACTCAACTCGCACTTACCACCTGATCAGCAGTCTTCAAGACATTAAAAACTGGATGACTACTAACTTACTCAAATTCAATAGTAATAAAACAGAGGTCTTGGTGGTGGCTTCTAAGGCTCTTCTAAAGAAAGTTGGTGACCTTGTGCTGTCTATTGATGGCTGTTCTATCTGCCCATCCTCTGAAGTCCGTAATCTTGGAGTAGTCTTTGATCCATCTCTCTCCTTCAAGCCCCACATCAAGTCTATCACCAAATCAGCCTTCTTTCACCTTCGAAACATCTCCCGCCTCTGTCCATCCCTACAGATCCGGTTGCCAAGACCCTAATACGTGCATTGGTAACTTCACGTCTGGATTACTGCAATGGAGTCCTGTTGGGTGTGTCAGGCAAAGCCTTGGCAAGCCTTTAACATGTTCAAAACTGCTGCTAGAGTCCTCACACGAACCAAACCCTGGGAACAAATTACTCCCATGCACCAACCCAATCAAGTTCCGTAAACACTATAAGATCCTTCTTCTTTCTTTCAAGGCCCTCCATGGCCATGCCACCTCTTACCTCTCCAACCTCATTCACTTACAAACCTCTTCCCGTAGTCTCCGCTCCTCCAACACTGGACTTATCACTGTCTCAAAGACTAGACTTCATACAATGGGGGATCGGGCTTTCAGTGCTGCTGCCCCTAAATTGTGGAACTCTCCCTTCAGCAACACGCAACTCACACTCTATCAACACTTGTAAAAGACAGAGTTGTTCAGGCTAGCTTTTCCCACGCCTGATGCTTGTATTTTATTGTTCAGTGACCTTGGGTATCTTGAAAGGCACAAGTTTTCTTTTGTTACTTTCCAAAGAATTATTTAGAATTCTGTTTATGGAAGGACAAGAGATCCCACTTCAGTACTTAATGAACAAGACATCGTATTCATACCTCAGTGGCTTTGATGAGAATCTTTTGGAAGGGAGTCCACATTTACCTAGGAAGGTGACAACTGACATTCTCACCCATACTATTGATACTATTGAAACAATCTCCAGAGCTGGCCACAAGCAAAGAAACATAATGGGAAACTGCATGGGGAAGCCAGCAGCCTTGTTCTGAAAGAGGTAGAGCAATATGGAACGCAAAACCAAGTCACATAGGAGCAGAGTAAAAGTCAGGACCCAAGACCTCATTTCTAAATCAGGCTAAATGAAGAGGAATGAAGACCGGCTGTTACTGAGTAGAGGAACGTTATGGTGTTAAGGGCCATGGTGGCGTCTGAGTGTGTGAATGTATATATAAAGTGTTTGTTTGTCGCTGCCAATATTTATCACAATTGCATCTGTTCATTTGATCTCTACATCAATGCCAGCTGGTGCCTCACTCTTTCCCCCTCTCCATCCCTCTGTCCGCCTCCCCCGGCACTCCCCCACCGTCCGTCTCTTCCCTTCCGTCCATCTCACTCCCCCTGCCGTCCGTCTCTCTCCCCCACCGTTCGCCCGTCTGTCTCCCCCTCTGTCCGGCTCACTCCCCCACCGTCCGTCTCTCTCTCTCCCTCCCTCCCTTTATCCTTCTCTCTCCCCACCATCAGTCTCCCTCCCCCACCGTCCGTCTCTCTCTCTCCCTCCCTTTATCCTTCTCTCTCCCCACCATCAGTCTCCCTCCCCGACCGTTCGTCGCTCTCTCCCTCCCTCCCTATATACTTCTCTCTCCCCGCCATCAGTCTCCCTCCTTCTTCCCCTCCATCCACCTCTCTCCCCCTCCATCCATCTCCCCCCTCCGTCCATCTCTACCCCCTCCGTCCATCTCTCCCCCTTCCGTTCATCTCTCCCCCTTCCGTTCATCTCTCCCCCCTCCGTCCATCTCCCCCCCCCTCCGTCCGTCTGTTCTACTGGGACTAAAAAGATTGAATAAATCTGACTAGCAAATTAGCAGTGGAAAAGTAGTTGAAAATAAAAATGTGCCTGTTTTAATGGCTGTATAGCAGGCAACTGGAGCTTAGGGAAACCACCGAGTCTGTCTCTCCTCAACTATGTTACCATCACTAAGGAGTCCACTGATAGTGTGTGTTATAAGCAGCTAAGTGACATCCCGAGTGGCATGTTAAGGTTACCCAGCCATAGACACGACACCATTACCGCAGAGAAACTGTCAGAGAAGCTATGAACAAAGAAGATGAACTAAGCCATGTGCATACCTTCCACAGCAGAAACATATCAGGGGTTTTCTATTCGGGGAGAAGACATCTATGTGCTCTCCCAATAACAGCTGAATATGTCACTTCCTGGAAGGTCCCGACAGAAGGGGACAACTCAGGTTAAGGCAGAATAACACCAGGCGGCTGTACAGTAACACACAATCACTGTATGTAATCTGGGGATTCTCCAGGGAGCAGGTTCTATACAGGTCACACGTCACCAGTGGTGCCTTGTCGCCATAACTACAGACCCTGTCTCATTGAGACAATTGCCAGGGATTTGGAAGGGTAGAAGATTGCAGAAAGCATCTCTCCTAGGCCTCGACACCACGTTTTCCTAACGGCTCGTTTAACAAAGGTCCCGTGGTTCAGCAGGTACGAGGGCAAGCTTACTAAACCTTGGTAAGCTCTGCTGGCACTGGATTGCAATGAGACCAGGTAATCCCAGCTGATGGAACCATCCTACTAGCTGGGCTGTATTGGCCAATACGCATTACCTTAGTTAGTCCCTTAGTTCTCTCAACCGCCACAAGTAGAGACAGGAAACACAGAAGGGGTAAACTATGAGGGAAACAGAGCTGGTTTAAAGGGTGCGTTAGAAATAGGAAAAAGGTCTAAGGGGTTGGATGGAGGGCAATGGGGTGAACTAGGGGGTAGGTAGTGGGTTCTTTACTGTGGGTGAGATGGAGGGTTAG
>JACXGK010005497.1:0-32828 GCA_016801125.1 Novumbra hubbsi | reverse complement strand
ACTCCCCCCCACCTCCCTGTCTAGAGAGCATCACGACTCCCCCCCACCTCCCCCCGCAGTCCACACCCTCCCTCTCCCGCAAGGGAGATGGGGGGGTAACGGGGTGCTGTTATTTATGGGCTCAGGATAACCCGGCAGGGTCAACCTCATTGGAGTCGGTGATGTATCTGGTCTGCAGGAGCGGGGGGCCTGCCACGGGATGAGTCAGGGATGACTCCTCCGCCCAACACACACACAGACAGATGCCATGCGGGGCGCATCGTCCATCTCCCGAGTGCCTCGCCCCTGGAGCCTGTAGCTGTGATCGCAATGGAGGAGTGATAAAGGCAGTCGGCAAAGAGTTCCCCAGAGAAGTAACTGATGGCCATTCAGATAGATAGAGTACCCACACACACATAAACACATACTCCTACACACATGCCTGCAAATGCTCACCCACACACACACTCAGTCAGACACACACGGTCTGCATGGGGGAATTGATGGTGTTCCGTTATTGACTTGCTCGTTCTGTGAAGGAAGCATCTTCACATGGGTTGATATTATGGGATGCAAGTAGAGGTGACCTAAACACTGCGTGAACTGCTCTAAAACATTTTTTGTCTGAGGATTTCACAAGTCACACTTTTAACTGACTGAAACGTGTCTTTACAAGTTTTCCAAGAAGTCAGGTTGACAGTCAAAGACAAAACAGTGATCTCAGAGAGAGAGAACTAACTAATGATGTCACTCTTCTTCAGCCGAGGACAAAATCTGAGTACAGGCTTCTGTTTCCAAGCATGGGATTAAAGGGGCTGTTCTCTCATTTATGTGTGGATTTATTTTCACAAACAAAGGTTAAATATAATATATCAATTTTATTACATATTGTAGATTTTTCAAAGTAGCCACCCTTTGCTTTGCACACTTTGAATTCTCTCAATCAGCTTCATTAGGTGGTCACCTGAAATGAATTAAGAAACACCCTTGAATACGTGGGTATGTCCAAACTCTTGACTGGTACTGTTTATGTATGTACACTTCTCAAAATAATTAAGGAAACACATAACGTTCACAGTACAACACCAATGAAACATCAGGGATGTCAATCTGTCCAGTTAGGAATCATTAGAGGTTGTAAACCAATGTCACCTGTTTTAGGTGCAAATTAAAGTGACAGCACATACACTGGGGAGGGAACTGCAAGACAACCCCGAAAAAGGGAATGGTTTTGCAGGTGGTGGCAACGGACAATTGCTCTATCTATGTCCTTCCTGGCTGATTCTTCTCCAGTTTTGAGTATTGCTAGTTTCCTTGTCACATTTTGTAGCATGAGGCCCATTCAGGTTGCACAGCTCCTCCAGGATGGCATGTTCATACCTGCTGTCACAAGAAGGTTTGTTGTGTCACCCGGCGCAGTCTCAAGAGCATGAAGGAGATACTAGGAGATGGGCCGTTACACATGTAAAGAAGGGCGACAACCCAGTAGCAGGACCGACATTGGCTTCTTTGTACAAGGATGGAGGAGCCCTGCAAAAGGACCTCCAGCGAGCTACAGGTGTTCATGTTTGTGACCAAACTTTCAGAAACAGACTCCATGGTATGGCACGAGGACACAACGTCCTCTAGTGGGAACTGTGCTCACAGCCCAGCGCAAAGTAGCTGTGATGAAAGTCACACAATTTGGAACAGTTTGCTTTGATTCTCAGTGTGAGTTTGAATCCAGCCCTCAATCGGTTGGTGATTGTGATTTCCATTGCCCGTTGTTAGGTCATTTGGTTTTCAACAAATTATACATTGCTCTGTAAATATCTTGAATATATTTCCTTCATTGAGACCCAATGTGGGATTTATGTGTTGCCTTAATTTTGATGAGCAGTTTTTATGCAGTGCATCAGCAAAATAAAATGTGTTCAAGCATATTATTAATATCAAACAATTACACGAGAGGGCATGTGTTATGGGATTTTCAATGGCTGTTACAAACGTGCCGCAGTCATGATAAAGATGTCAAAACACACAGACTTGAGTATATTATTGCTTTTATAGAACAGATGAGCACCATTAAAGAAAACAAACATTTTTCTTCATAAAACATGATGTGTCTAACACTGGTTGTAATGTGTTATCTTAGGTGTTCTCCTGTCATTAGTTTTATTTAAATTGACGGCAGTCTAAACCACGCCAGCCGAGCCCTGGATGATGGTTCCAGAACTTTGGTGTCATGGGATGGCGTCTGTTCATGTTTCTGAACAACAGCGGGGGCAAATCTAATGTCAAGTTAAAACATTTATTGCTTTTGTATTTACACTCTATGTATTGTTAAACATAACACTGGTGATATATCCGTTTGCAAACATCAGAACTGTTTGTCTCATTTAAACTTTACTAGCAGGTTTTCAAAGTCTGAACAGATTCATTTGGGCTGGTACCAAAGAGATCCCTATTCAAAATAGACATTTTATGATTTTGTCATGCTAATGAAGAGCAACTTAGTGTTAATGAGTCCATTTTAAGATAACAATGTGAGACAGCCATTCAATACAGTAACAGTGTATACGCTTTACTTAAGCAAGTAGCTATCAGCAAAGTTAGGGTTAATAAGTAGTTTACAAAAGGTAAATAGTGGTTGAGATCTATTAGATCGCTAAAAAGGAGTGCAATCATATATAGCTTTACAGCGAACCTTGGCCCAATGCCAGGTTAGAAGTAAGAGGAATGAATCCCAGCCTTTAAACTTTGGGATGGAGAGGGTTTAAAATTGTACAGCAACAGAACCATGATTTATGTTGTCTATTTCTAAGAGTTTATTATTATTTCCAAATAGATATACCACTTACATGCATTATTCAATATATAATTGCACAATTGTAATTTAACGATCTTGGTAAAAAACGGAAATAAATCTCTTTCTAAAATAAGAAAAATTCCACAAAACAACAAACATGCTATATTTAAAGAAAACTGGATGGGACAACACATTTTTTATTATATTTTTATTTGTTCATTTTAATGGAAATTATATATATTTTTAAAACACTACGGCTTTCACTGTTTGTACCGAATAGCACATCACAGCTCATATGGGGATACAAAGCTTTGCTGCAAAGCACACTGCAGACATGTTAATATGTCATTCCATTTACTCCTGTTCCTCTGGATTGTCCTGGACTTGGGCAATGACGTTATAAAGCACAGAGAATGAGAACGCTCACACCGGAAAATGGGTACTATTGGTTCCAGGACACTCCAGACCGGCGAGTGTAAAAGCCACTGACTACACTTTCAGCAACACATTGCACCATGTAATGAACAAGGAGCCAATTTAGGGGAGTCTTTTCATTCTCCTGTCACAATAGGTTTCAACCTGAAAGTTTAATCTGCGTGGATTGTAGTGATATGCACTCACAATAACACCTGGATGACGAGATCATGAATGACCTTGAAGGAGTTCTTTACCTCTGACGTTTGACCTAAAGGTGAAGACCCCGGGGGGGTCTTCACCTTTTTAGCCGAGTGTTTCTTTAGCCGAGCTTATGACCAGTCAGTCACGAGCCCTGAATGTTTCAAACGTCCTCGCATGTCCTCTGTGATCCGGCATTAAATCCGGTGCTACAGGCAGTTCACCGTTATACGACATTTGTGTTATCTTTTGAGCGCAGTGCTAATGCTAAAGTTATAGTGGCTGGGAATCTGGGAGTGGTGCAGCGATTCACCATGAAAGGCACAGTCACATGGCCCAGGATATGTTGGCCGCGTGTTCTTTCGCCTTCATCCGCAGCACGGCGATGCTGGACGAGCGTCTCTCAAACTCCGGCTTGGTCTCAAACGGGTGTCCGTTGGCCGAGGGCGTGAGGAGGGAGTCGGCCGTGAAGAAGTTGTTGAGGGAGACGTGCCCAAACTGGTTCTGCTGGTTGGGGAAGCCCACGTAGCCGTGGTCCGCTGCGGAGCGCGAGGAGTGGGAGTAGGAGGAGACGCAGGGGGGAGATCCACGGGGGAGCATGCAGGAGGAGACCACTGAGCCACTAGGGGCAGGGCTGGGCCACAGGTTGTTGGGGATCTGGGAACGTAAAGGACGGATCATAATCTGGTTAGTCATAAAAAATATCACTTCTTCCTGCTGAGGGAACTGATAACCTTATTTCAGACAAGGGGGGCAATACCAGCCATTAGGGCATGTGGTGTCTTAACTTTTTCCTCAGTAGGAATTGTCATCTTTGTAAATCTTTTGTTAAATAATTTATATCATGGTTAAAATGTCATTGGTTTTGGTTCAATTACATAACCTTTATCTGTTTGAAAGAAGATTACAAATTAAAATGTCCATATTTAGATTAGCACATATTTCATAAGGTGTCCTAATTTTTTCACAATACTGTAAGTGTAGTAGGGGTAAAGACTGATTTGGTGCAGCATGAGAATTTCATATTTTCTTTCGGATGTAAACAATATCTATGCTATAAACATATGACATCAGAGAGCATATCAGATATGTTCTTAAACATTAGTAAAAAAAAACATATTTTTAAAAGGAAAGATATTGGCACAAATAGTCATTTTTTAAAGCAACTCCAGATACTACTCTTGAATGAATGTCCAACTAACACAAATAAAGAAGTATGTCCCTGGGCCAAGGGAAAAAACGACTTTCAACTAAATTAAATTATAGCGGTATATCCAACAATAAGATATACATGAACATGCACCGTTCCTCCGTTCAGCAGCAGGGCGCTCTATAGTGTAATCTGTGTAAACGATAAAGGAGATGTTTTCTTCTAATGTTTATATGAGAAACACATGACAAGGTTAAAAATATGCGGCACACAGGCCTAGGGTTTAGGCCGGAGCATTGAGAGTCCGTGGTCGCGCCTAGATTTACTGCAGGCCTGCATCTTTAATGATAATCAATCCTTTTCATCAGTGTAGTATGTGAATGGCCCATCTACAGTAGACCTTTGATCGGGTGTGAACTCTCCATCAGCGTGCGTTTGGTAAGAGGGCATCTCTTACCAAACGCACGCTGATGGAGAGTTCACACCCGATCAAAGGTTTTCGTCTGACAGACTAAAAAACGAATCGTAATATACGGCTGTTGGATTCATAGCTCATTCGCAAGTACGGTTTCAGAAAGCGCCTTAAGGTTAGATGTTGACTAACTTGGTTTGCAAGACTAGAGTCCTCAAGGCCGTTATGTAAGCTTACCAGCCGCGCAAAGTGTATAAATAGTTTTCAGCAAAATTTGATATGCAGTTATATACTATTATACTATATACTATTTAGACTACTATGGAATTCTAAAGTTTGACCTAAAACATCATAATACCACGACGCCTTCAAGAACCTATCCGGAGGTGTCTGCAGCCCGACCAACTAGGAGACACTTCCGTGGATATTTAACATATCTTTAAGCAAACCGAACCAGAACGCCTTGTAAGGCTAAAGCCTTAAAAATACATCATTAAGTCTAAAACAAAAACCAATATGGTTAAGTTTGCATAATAATATGTTAGAGTGTGGAATAAACAATTGAATATTGGCAAATACAATTTTAGCAATCCAGAGGACAAACTTGCCTGTGAGTAACTGTCTGTCCTTGGCAACACTGATATGTCGTAGGTTGCAGCGAAGTGGCTTTTTGCTTGTTGAATCTGTCCGTAGCGTTCTCTTTTCCTCCACTTGGCTCTTCTGTTTTGAAACCACACCTAAGAGAGATATAAGGAAATCTAACTTCGTCTTCAAATAACTTTGACAGTATGTAGGCCAAACGTTACGTTTGACATTGCCTTATCCAATATAAGAGTTCACTTACAATTCAATAACAAAATCACACGTAATGTTGTAATTGGCCATAGCTATAAAATGCGCTCATACAGGCGTAAGCAGTCAAAATTTAAAAAAAGGTTTTCGTTAAAAACAGCCTACACATCGCTGAGTTAAGATAAGACTAAACAGATCAAAAAGCATTGTCAATGTTCCCTTTTCTGTTCTTCAGCAGAATTTTTTAAAAAGAATAACTGAATGTAGAATATAGGTCTAAATGGGGTTGTCTAAACTTGCCAAATTAATGATAAATCCCGCTTATTTCTAAATTGCGTAACCAATAAAAATATTTTACCATTATCCGTGGCCCTGACCCTTACCTGACGTTTTAATCTAAATGTGTGTTTTTGCAATGTTGAATGTTGCATTTTCCAGCTACCGTAAACCCTTTATTACCTGCACTCTTGCTTCTGTGAGCTCTGTCCTCATTGCCAGCTGTTCTCTCACGTAAACATCTGGGTAATGGGTTTTCTGAAAAACCTTCTCCAGCTCTTCCAGTTGTGCGCTCGTGAACGTTGTCCTGTGCCGCCTTTTCTTACTGCTGGAGACGTTACTGTCACACTTGTCGCCAATTTCGTCCAAATCCGTTTTCTCCTGACCGGGCGTTTCGGGTGAAGCCGTCAGATTGCAACAGTTCTCCATCGACCTTCCAAGGTCTGCGTGCAAGGTCTCATCTTCAGTTTTGGAAACACCATAATTTGCTATTAGAAAGAAACAGAAATCTATAGTTAGAATTAAAGGACAAACTACAAGTGTTTGTATATTTTATTATTAATAAATAGACATATAATAAAAAATATGATATCATAGGCTACGCATATTCGAACCAAAGCGGTGGTTTCATTCTAATTAAATTGAAATTGAAAATGAATCACAACAGTTCGCGGATCAAGCGACAGAAGAGGCGAGTGCTAAATGATCTACAGTATCCACAAGTAGATTATTTCATTTAAAAGATGCCGCCTACACTTCCTGGTCCCGTTTGTCCTAACACTTAGGCTGTATTGTATGTGCGGTGAAGGTAAAGGATGTTTTTAACATGGTTATTATTTTAAATTCAGTAAGGTTTTATATTAACTTTCTGGGATAGTCATGTCGCCAAAATAATAAGTAGCCTATATACGGATGAGCCTTGATATCTTTTCTGATAGGATTACATAAGCACACATATAAACTACATATGCTTCTAACTTGCCGGTATAAACCATAACTACACATGTCCTCAATCCAATAGCTCTGAAGAAAATAAAAAGATTTGCCAAAATAGAAATGTGGACATTACAAGCAATTCACGCATGAATATATGCACACGCCCATCTCTATTTTAAAAGGTTAACACTGGAGGTTATGGTAACGAGTGTACAAAAAAAGCATGGATTACATACTTAAACGAACTACGGTTAAAGCGTCAGCCTTTAGGTGTTAGCCTTATATGTAGTTTGCGTGTAACGCATCCTCTGACCTGTCAACAATCTATCATGCACTTTTCAGCCGCATTTAAAACACATATTTTGTGAAGGCTTACTCATTCGTGGACTGTGAAAGGAGTCAGTAACTAACCATTTTGATCTCCACACTGCGAAGATCGCTCCATTCGCGTGTGGTGTTCGCTGTTCTGCAGACCGAAGGCCTGTACACACTTGGGCGAGGTCTTGCTGAAATATTGTACGCTGTCCAAACTCTCCATAACTTGGTCAAGCGCGCCACCGGAGTCCACGTAGTAGTCGCTGCCCTTAATCGCTTGATTTTTCAACGCGAATTTATCGTTCATGTATTCCATCATCTTCTTCCCCAGATCCAGTCTTTGCCACAAACCTTGTCAACTGACCATAAAGACCTTCTATTGACGTTGGACAAAATGGAGGAGTTATAAGTCTACTCCTGGAACATGATCACTCGCCAAAGGCTGTTCATTTGTCCCGTCGTGAAGCCGCTATGGTCTCTTTATAACGCGAGGCAGAGGGGGTCCATGAAGAAGCCTCCCTAATTTTGAATATAGAGCAAGCTAGAACTCCTCCCACGGGCGCAATCCAAACCAAACACACGTGAAGTGATTCTAGACTCTCGAAACGGTCGGAAAGGAAATAATCAAATTTACTTTCATTTGCAACATATTTAGAAAATAAATACAAGTAATGATTTGCTCCAATCAAATATTCATTTAGGAGTATAGAAATCCTTAAACATGTTGTAAATGTTGGCAAATGCGATTATTTCCTTTATAGTATATAGGCATCTTTAAGGCCCCCCTTTCCCTCTCGTCGAGAATGCAATAACGATTTGCAATTCAAATTTGTTTGAGTGCATAGGCAATTCAAATGGACAACTTCTAGTCTCACTTGAAGGTGATAGTAGATATATATAAAATTATTAACCTACTACTTAATAACCTTACTTCATAAAACTATAATCGCAATTTATAGATTCATATTACATTTAAACATATAATGTAACGGGGCTAAAATAAATAATGTATTTCCGAAATGGTGAATTAATGTCTGACACAAAATCTTTATTTCTTTTAAATAAATTATTTTTTTAAGTGTGCTTTGAAATCCAGTTATCCACTGTTTACGATTCCGTTGTATTATCTATATTTAATTATTATGTATAATATAATATGTATAATATAATATAATTATATATGTATAATTTTAAAGTAACAAAATAATTCCCTAATTTAGCATTTTTTGTCTCACTTTTCCTCTGTTATCAAATTTACTCAGCAAAAAATATATTGTCAGCGCAAGCGTGGCATTTCAACCGTGAATTAAATTGAAAATATATATTTTACACACGCATGGTCTATTTCTCAATATGTAACACCTAAATCGTTGTAGTGTTTTATCAAAACCACTTTGTAAATATATAAAATTGGACCATAAAAATCTGATAATGCAAGAATTGTTATTGGATACGTATTTGCCAGTGCTCATGTTGGCATAAACATAAAAATATATTTGGAACAAATTAATGCATCATTTGGGTTTTAAATTTGGTTATTGGGTCAACCAAAATTATATTAACAATTGTGGGTGTAAGACACGATAACGAGCGACAATGGTGCTTTCTGAAATGTCAGAACTATTAGCCCTGTTGTAAAACAGACAATCTGTAAAAAAATATGTTTATATAATTACAGTTTTAACCTTAGCGAAACGAATAAAAAAGGTTAATAGCCAACATATCATGTCAATACACACAAGAAGACTGTGTCCTATCTTAACGTTACGCCGTTATTGCGTTGAGAATCTATCGAACTTTACTTTGGATAAATTCACTGCAAATCTCAGAAACAATGTTGCCTGTATATTATTTGACGGATATTCATCAACCATTGCAATACCTAGTTTATTTTTACGAATGTATGGTCAGTTATTGAATATTTTTCTCTTATTCCTCATATCGTCATAAGACTGCCTTTGTAATCTTTGACCGATTCAGTGAATTTAAGGAGCAGGTAAAACTATGTTGAGGCCTAAGGTATAGACATAAATCACAATAGCGTATAATTACTCCAAATAGCGTAAAGTGTTTCCATTTTAGTTGCCTATTGGTTTTTTCTACAAAGGCTAACCATTCGAGATGATATCGGATTAGTTATAAAATAAGACTGTTTATGTCAAATTAAAGATATTATAAATCGAAGATTAAATATATTGAATAGGAAAGGCCTGTAATAAACCAAGTAACTATAAATACGACCACCATGGTTACATGATAACATGCAGACAAGTAATGACTGGAATTTTATTGCCACGAACCGAGCCGATTGACTCCCCACTTCGCTCTCCATACTGTGGGGCCTAGTTAAACCACCTGCCACGCAGACCATATTTAGCTATGGTTCGCTATCGGGTCAGTGATAATACCTGGGGTTGGATGGTGCCACTCGAGAAAAAATAAAAATAAATATGAGTGCTCTTAACTAGCAGGGGGGTGTCTTATTGGGCTTCTAAGGTGACCTCGCCATTCGGCCACCTGCTGAGGAGAAAATGCAAGAAGTTCGCGCAACGGTTAGTTCAGTTGGTAGGCGGTGGACTGGGAACTCCTGCCAGGAGCGGTACATTTGTGTAAGGGGACACGATGTTGTCATTGCGAAAGGCTTGCAGTAATGAAGGGATGGACATGGTGTCTATTAATATATATATATATATATATATTAGGGTTAGTAAGTTGGAGATTGCGTCTCAGAAGAATATATATTACGAACAAAAGAACAATCAAAGTTCATTATCGTTCATTATTTTATGTTCCTTCTTCGGCTGATTATATGCCACGCACCGCTCTGCCAAATGGTTAGAACATATCAGATAAATAGTAGGCTACATGATAAATGTGGTTCTGTATGTGAAGCGGGGTGACTTTGACCAATTATGCTTAAGTTCTTAGTTTAGTTCAGATGCTCATGCATAATATAACCCTGCTCTGACCACGCAAAAGCCAGTTGGGCTTCAATCAAGACACACGGTTAGACAAAAACAGTATAACACTGTTTGGGTCACATCACAACATAGAAACCCACATCGCGCTGCATCCTGCATACATTTGAACTGCATCCTGTCGAGAATAATAACGGGAGATGTGAACACGTGTTCTATCGTTGAAAGATGCGTTAATTAAGAGTGCCCTGGGCGATTCTTGGGTTTGTTAAAGAGTGGGGCAGCACGAGAGTAGTACTTAAAGAGGGGCCAGCATCGGTAAGATGGGGTCCCTTGGCAGATTTCTGCGGAGGGATATGGTACGCGTTTCATTGTAATACAGTCCTGAGTATCTGTCTAGTATAAAATATAGTGCAAAGAATATGGCCCTCTTAAAAAACTAATTAAATCAGACACAAGAGTCTTGCTCCTTTTGATAATTGATTATATTTAAGTCTTACACGAAAACCAAGGTTTTCAGAGCTTTAAATGACTGCATGGATGAAAAACCAGTATGGAGTTACACTGCTTCCTACAGGAAAACAAAGTAGTAATTATAATAATAAACAATGTTAAAAAAAGTTCTACCACAGCGCCAACTGGAAGAAATATGACTTTGGTCTTAGGAAAAACATACACTTAGGCATTGTGTTAAAATTGGGGCAACTTTGAGGTTTAGCCTAAGCATTTACGGTCAGGTATTAGGGCTTGTAAGAAGAAACAGTTTAAAAAAATGTGATTATGGGGTACTAATATAGTACAGTACCAGTTATCTCAGTTGTAAAGTGATAATCAGAGCTCCCGAGGATCTGAATGTAAATGTACATTACTTAACTAATCATCCACCGTCCCCAATAGCATCTCTTCAGTGAAGCAAAACTTAGTTAGACAGTTTTTTTTTTTTAGCCAGCTAACTTGTCAAGTCAACATTAGCAACGTAATCTCCATTAATGGTCTAGAGGCAACTCCGGGACTTGTAGATGGAGTTGTAGAGAAAAAGCTAATATCTCAGACTGTCCAAGGAAAAGATGACCCAAAGCACAGCTCCAAATTATGCAAGAACTATTTAGGGAGGAAGCAGTCAGCTGGTATTCTGTATATAATGGAGTGGCCAAAACAGTCCCTGGTCCTCAGCTCTATAGAGCTGTTGGGGGGAGGCAGCTCGACCAGCTGGTACGTTGTGTGAGGAGCTTCAGGAAGCATAGGGTTAAAACCCCTATGCAAGGCCGTAAGTGCTGCAAATGGAGGTTTCTTTGTAAAAAGCAAATGTTTGAAGGACACAATTATTATTTCTAACCATGTCAATGACTATATTCCCTTTAAATCTTGCTATTTTTCCTGTCTTTCACATGTTTTCAAGGAAACAAGGACATTTGTTAGTGACCCCAAACGGTGGTGTATTTATCCAGTGACCCCCGAGGGGCACTCAAGGGGCCACCCAGATTCCAGGTGAGGCACGTGGCCCGCCCCCGAGACCCACCAGTGAGGGCCTATAGCTAAATGAGAAAAAGTGTTAATCAGTTGGGACTCATACGGCGCATAGAAAGTCCCAATTACCCTTAGTTGTGTGTAGATCACTGCTACCCGTATGTACACATACATAACGTTCTCTGGACCCCTCAGGGGTTAATTAACAGTCAGGTAGCAGTTAGTCATCATAATAATAATAATAATATATTACATTTATATAGCGATTTTCTATAGATCCAAAGACACTTTGCATTTGATACAGTACAAGCAACATGCTACTAAACATGCTATCATCAACCCTAGTCCCAGTTTTGGAAGATTCCATACCTATATAGCTGGTAAAACGTGAGGAAGAGGGTCCTTAACATGTTTAGACATGAAACCATTAAGGATTCACCATGAATACGTTACAGAAATTGATTAAGCAAGAAGAGAAAATAATGTCCATGTAAGAGCTCCGGGCTTCTCCCAAGGGACAGGAGTTCCTCATCCCCCTTAACGGAGAACAGAGTTCTTGGGTTTCTACCAAAACAGTACGAATAGGCTGGGCACCACCAGTACCACTGGTACTGGTCCTGTCTGGAGACCAAACCACTGATCAGCACCATCCAGACAAAACAACACCAAAGAATAACACTGGAGAACAGACAGCTCCAGCAGATAGAGAAGAGAAACAGAAGGTCACCGCTCTCCTCATCCTCTGGTCTCCTATCATATCGTCTCCGGCTTCGGCTCTTTTGTCTTCACATTCATTAACTAAGAATCTTTACGTATTAACCCATTCGTTATTTCTCACATGCAGCTTGGCAATATCTCTCATAAATTCTTTACATTATAACTCCAGATTTAGAAGAAATCTGCAGATTACTCTGTGTGTGTGCGCCTAATAGTAAAATAAAGAAAAATTAACTTTAAATGTATTTAATCTTTATTCATCATAACAGCAGTAAATGGCCAATATGAACTAGAGTAAACAACTAATAGCAATAAAATTGAAAGACAAGAAGACTTCTCAAACCTTTTTTTCACCAAAAGTTTACTAAACTATAGCAGATACCTGTAGGGATTACTTGTTAAAAAGTTAAGTAAATAAGAAATATTGTGATTTTATATTACACACATATATATAAAATATAAAAGACATATACACACAAACAGACAGGTTTTAATTGCATGGGTAACTAATTGCTAATTGCATGTGTGTATTTATGTGCATAAAAATAAAATACCAACATCCCAATAGTTTGAATATAAAAGTTCTGTTTTTTATTTCCGACCATCGTCTGCATATTAACCGTGTCATTTGCTTAACGTCTCCGAGCTCCATGCCTTCCTGCATTGGCTGTGGTCACATTAAGGCAGGGATATCCGAGCACAATCACCAGAATGAAAAGGCCTGGAGATATTTGGACTCAGACGTTCCCATTGCTTTTAATAAATTTTCAGAAGGCCGAGGCCAAGTCAGCTAGAGATTGAAAAGGCAGCTGCGAGGAATATTAGCGTAGGAGGCAATTAAGTACAACTTTGGGCAGCGAAAAAACAAACATGTTTCACTAAAATGTATGTATTGTCAGTGACACTACCGGGCAATCAATGCAGGCGAAGCAGGTTGTTGTCATGAGGAAACCGTTCTGTGGTTGCTGTTACTTAGGAAGGTTGTCCCGTTTCCTTCCCCCTCCCCAGCCACCACTCATCAGCACCGGATTGTCCCGGAAAGACATGCGCTCCTTTTTAGACGGGACAGGTCTCTGTAGAGAGGATAGTGCTTCTTTCTCTGCAGGAAAGATACAAACAATTATTAACATGTAACATTTCGACATCAGAATGATTTGTGGGCATTGTCCGTCATTACCTGCAGAAAAATGTCTCACAAATCTCACCACTACAATGAACTAAATAGTACTCATCGTACATTGGTCAAGGTAGTCCTTCCTGGAAGTAAACTGAACTTCTAATTCAGTACTCGAAATTACCATCTGTTAACTGAAAAGGAGGACTGTTTTACATTTACCAGTGTAACATTTTCAGATTTTATATATTTTATAATGGACTTGGCAGTCTGAGTCTTTTGTCGGCTGTCTCTTCTCTCCACAGGGTAAAAGAGTCTGTTCCATTTCACCTGGGGATCAGCACAAGGCTCTCCAAACACTGGTACAAAGGAAGCATGTCTGTGGGCATGATGTGTTCCACATGTACCGGCCAGACCACAGGGCCAGATCGAGAGCCAGGCAAGCCCCACACATGGAGATCAGCAGTGAGGAGGGCGATGGTCATAAAAACAGGTAGAACTACAGAGTGGTCACAAAACAGGTAGGACTACAGGGAGGTGGTCACAAAACAGGTAGGACTACAGGGAGGTGGTCACAAAACAGGTAGGACTACAGGGAGGTGGTCACAAAACAGGTCGGACTACAGGGAGGTGGTCACATAACAATTAGAACTACAGGGAGGTGGTCACATAACAGTTAGAACTACAGGGAGGTGGTCACATAACAGTTAGAACTACAGGGAGGTGGTCACATAACAGTTAGAACTACAGGGAGGTGGTCACATAACAGTTAGAACTACAGGGAGGTGGTCACATTACAGTTAGAACTACAGGGAGGTGGTCACATTACAGTTAGAACTACAGGGAGATGGTCACATAAAAGTTAGAACTACAGGGAGGTGGTCAAATAACAATTAGAACTAAAGGGAGGTGATCATGTAACAGTTAGAACTACAGGGAGGTGGTCACATAACAGTTAGAACTACAGGGAGGTGGTCACATAACAGTTAGAACTACAGGGAGGTGATCATGTAACAGTTAGAACTACAGGGAGGTGGTCACATAACAGTTAGAACTACAGGGAGGTGGTCACGTAACAGTTAGAACTACAGGGAGGTGATCATGTAACAGTTAGAACTACAGGGAGGTGGTCACATAAAAGTTAGAACTACAGGGAGGTGGTCACATAAAAGTTAGAACTACAGGGAGGTGGTCACATAAAAGTTAGAACTACAGGGAGTTGGTCACGTAACAATTTGAACTAAAGGGAGGTGATCATTTAACAGGTAGAACTAAAGGGAGGTGATCATGTAACAGGTAGAACTATAGGGAGGAGGTCACATAACAGGTAGGTCATAGTAAAATAAAGTGATCCTATTAAATGTTGGACTACATGTAAGGGAGTATAGAGTTTCATAAATTAGGTTTAGGAAATCTGTGCAGTATGTCAATTGTATTCACTATTGACCAATGTATGATACACCATAGAGAAAATGAAGAACACTATTTAACCATTATCCACTGTCAAAGTCAGCCTGTTCATCATTAAACCAAGATAAATACAGAATTAGTATGTGAAGCAAATACTATTTCTATGTCAGTGGTTGGATCCATCGAAACGTCATTTAATGAACCGTTGCAACACATTCAGGGGTCATTCCATGCATGTTTGGAGAAACTATTGGGAACTTGTGTGTTGAAATTGCAGATAATAAAATATATATTTTTAATGTATTTATTTGTTCTGAAACAAACACAGAGGCCAAAACAAACCTTTTCTTTACTGATACACATGTTGCTAATTTAGTTGACATTTTGTTATGGTCATGCTATTGAAAAGTAGGGAAATAAATAAACGGACGCACATTCCCTCGTTTGCCGTGACCAAACAAATTGTTTTACTACCATTAGCTTTGAATAGGAACAAAATTGAGGCAGAAGATACGCAACTTAAGTGGTTTCCTCTGCACAAGTAATGAAAATATTTTGTGGGATGGAAAACGCACTTTATGGCACCTCCCCAGCAAGCGGTGGGTATCAGGTTGCAACAGGAGTATTTACATAGTCCTCACTGCCATGTGAAGCTAAGTGAACCCCTGACTTTAAAACCTGACTTTGAAGTATCTACACTCCCTCAAAGGAAATATTTCAATTTTGTTTTTTGACGCATCACAAATGTTTCTCCTTTAAAAAGGAACAGACCCTCGCTGACATTTCCGCACACAGACTGTCCCAGACATTTCGAACACGGAAGTTTCATTTTGAGACCACCGCTTTCCTTTTGAGGCGAGTTGGCAGCAAAGAGCTCCTACGAATTGCTCACAAAATAACTTTCTGATTATGTGCAACATAAAGGCAGTTTCCCCGTTTATGAAATATCCAACTTAGCTCAGCTTACAAATACATACACATATATCTCGATTCACCCTGGACAATTTGATAAGTGTTGTTGTTTGATCACAGAGTCACGGAGAAAGAGGTTCTTTCACCTCCCCAACCTGGTCCAAACCCTAGGGTGACGTGTCCTTAGCACGCAGTCGACAGTCAAGGCCCTCGTGGATCTTATTTAGAAATCACCATCAGAATGTAATTTCACTTCATTAGAGGGGAACAGTAATAGTCTTATTTCCTTAGATTCCTGCAGCTCGTTTAGGAGTCCTACGTGTCTCCTGTCAGTAGCATCTTTGTCACTTAAACCCCTGAGCTGAAGCCTGTCCAACAGAAGGGCCAGTCATTCCCCTGAAAGGAGCCTGTTTCCTGTCAAGAGGCAATGTTCAGCACCCTGTCCCCTTGCCAACCCCGACCCAATTCTGATCGACCTGGGGCACTAAGCTCAACCTGCCGTCGCTACATTGCACGCGCAAACACACACACACACTCTTACTTTCACACACCCACACGGTCTGATGTGCAATAAATGAACACACACACACTCACTGGCACACATTCCTCCCTTATTGTCATAACCTACGATTCATCAGATTCTTGTTGCGGTACCCCTGGTGTGTTTGAACCCACGCTACACATCCCAGGCACAGGGATCGCACTAAGATAAGGGACCAAGTGCAGTCGTTTTTTTATTACACACGGCTTGAGTCCATGCGGATGACTCAAGCCTTGTGTCTGTGGATGAGTCTAATTGACATATCGCACACATCATCGGCAGGGCAGAAAACTTGGTAAATCGGGACAGCTAACTAAAAACCAAAACATTGAAAAAGCATTGGAAAGGAAACATTTGTAATAATATAATATTATAGCTACATTTGCAGCAACATGTTAGCCTAGTGGTCCAGAGCATTGAGCCAGCAAAAAGAAGATGACCAGTTCTACTCAATGAGATGACCAGGTAAACCGCATCTGTCATCTCCTCCCAGAGCAAGACAGTTAACCCACAACTAATCCCAGGTTGTTGCTGAAAAAACGGGTTTGGTCTTATGTTCATGGCAAAATAATTGTACATAAAAAATAAAACAAATTTGAAATGTAATGATGGAAGCGCCCATCACTTTCACAGGGCGTGAAGTAAACACCTAACAACGTACTTGGCTGCCCCATGGAGTGTCGCCAAGCTTGATTGTGTTCTTTGCGAGACAGGGAGGTTAAAGTGCTGTTGGCCTGTGACCCAGGGATCTGGTCTGGTCCTTCTCTGTGTCCTGCTAAAGCCTGAGCGAAACACACACACACACAGATTGTTTAAATAAGGGCAAACATGACTTTTCTCATGCAACTGGACCAGACGTTTACAAAATATCCAACATGTGTTTGAGGCATAAATGCAGTGTGTGGCTAAAGAAAAGGTGTCTCAAGGGTGGTTACTTTTTTCCAGAGATTGTAATATAAACTGTGGCACAGTGGAACTGCCTCGTAATGGCGCTGAGGAACCTTCTCGTAATGGCGCTGAGGAACCTTCTTGTAATGGCACTGGGGAACCTTCTCGTAATGGCACTGGGGAACCTTCTCGTAATGGCACTGGGGAACCTTCTCGTAATGGCGCTTGGGGAACCTTCTTGTAATGGCACTGGGGAACCTTCTCGTAATGGCACTGGGGAACCTTCTCGTAACGGCACTGGGGAACCTTCTCGTAATGGCGCTTGGGGAACCTTCTTGTAATGGCGCTGGGGACCCTTCTCGTAATGGCGCTGGGGAACCTTCTTGTAATGGGGCTTGGGGAACCTTCTCGTAATGGCGCTTGGGGAACCTTCTCGTAATGGCGCTTGGGGAACCTTCTCGTAATGGGGCTTGGGGAACCTTCTCGTAATGGCGCTTGGGGAACCTTCTCGTAATGGCACTGGGGAACCTTCTCGTAATGGCGCTTGGGGAACCTTCTTGTAATGGCACTTGGGACCTTTCTCGTAATGGCACTGGGGAACCTTCTCGTAATGGCACTGGGGAACCTTCTCGTAATGGCGCTTGGGGAACCTTCTTGTAATGGCACTGGGGACCCTTCTCGTAATGGCACTGGGGAACCATCTCGTAATGGCACTGGGGAACCTTCTCGTAATAGCGCTGGGGAACCTTCTCGTAATGGCGCTGAGGAAGCTGCTGTGCTTGTCAACTTCAAAGAGTTGACAAGCATTATATCTACTCTTTGCTCAACACAAATTAAATGAAAGAACTGCTACGAGTCAATCAAATTGAAAGCCTTGTTGCAATGAAAAAAAAGAAGCCTTCGGATTCAGAAAGGGCCTCAAACCCCAAGGGAGAGAGAGAACCATGAATGTAAACATCAATATGAATTAAACATGGAAACAACACATACTTCCATGTACTTCCCCCACAACAGAGACCCAGAACGAGAAGAGTCAATTACTCAGTCAAATCTAATCAGTCGTAGGAGTGAAGTAGGAGTGAGTCAAGAATAAATGGGCTTAACTCACCACAAGCTGCACTCTGCCTCCGTTCAGAATGTCTGGGTCAATCTCTGGGAGGAAATGCTCACTGCAGACGGACAGAAACATTTCAGTAGTGTGCTGTTACTGGTCAGTCACCAGTAGCAAGAAGGTTCTTCCCCTTCACTTCAACATGATTACCTCTGACCCATAAGATCTGGAACATCCGATCTCAGTGGCAACATTGGCTCGCATGAAACTGCAAGTAACTGCCAACTTTCATTTAATATTTCATACCCTGTGCATCCACTGGTTTTCACAGGTTTCCTCTACCAGCGTAGAAATGCTGGATATTTTTGTATTTAACTCCAAAGAATAATAGCAGCCTTAATTCTTGCATTGGTATTAATACACCTTTAAACTTGATCATGAAGAAAACTTTATTATTTATATTTTATTTATGTTTTATGTGACATTAATTTTAGGAAACTATTAAATTCTAACATTAGTTTTTATAATAGGCAGATGGAGTGATAGGGATTCAACTGATATTACATATTACAATGATTTAATATAATAACATCATATTTATTTAACAAAATTAACAAAAACAATCTATAGGAATATAACATTTCCTACTGTACATAATTATATTTTCCTACATGTTAAATATGCACAACCGTTCAAAAATGTGGGGTCACTTAGAATTGTCTTTGTTATCTTTTCTGTCCAATGAAATAATCTAATTGATCAGAAATTCATTGTAATAATAACTTTTTCTGAAAACAACTTTTTAATAGAATATCAGAGGCCCATTCTCAGCAACCCTCTGTCCTGTGTTCCAATGTCACATTTTGTTTGCTAATCACTCGTTTGCCAAGTTTATAATTTTGATCTGATCATTATGTGACCCTATTGTGTTATATTAGCACAGCTGAAAACGTTTTTGCTGATTAAAGAAACAAAAACTCCTTCTTTAGACAACTTGAGTATCTAGGGCATCAGAAATTGTGTGTTCCATAACAGGCCAATAAAAAAGAACTTTTTTTTGAAACTCTTTGGGCTATGAAGGCTATATCATGTGAGAAATTGCCAGGAAACTGTGAAGATTTTGTACAATGTACCACTCCCTTCATAGAACAGCACAAACGGTCTCTAACCAGAATATAAAGCGGAGTGGGAGGCCTCAGTGCACAACTGACCAAGTGGACAAATAAATTAAAATGTCTAGTTTGAGAAACAGAGAAGCCTCACAGGTCCTCAACTGGCAACTTCATTAAATAGTGCCTGCAAAACACCAGTCTCAACATCAACAGTGAAGAGAAGACTCCAGAATGCTGTTTTTTCCCCAAAATCTCCCTCTGTCCATAGTCTGCTGTCCTTTGCCCCTTCTTAATCTTTTTAAGATTAATAGCCATACAACACAATGTACTGTTGGTATCAGAGAAGCCTACCTCTCAGGGCTTCTGCTGTTCACATGGACTGCCTGTGTGTGGAGCCACTGGTAAGTTCGTTCCTGGTTAAACCGTGTTTGGTCCACTCTGGCTGGTGCTTCCTGGTTAAACCGTGATTGGTCCACTCTGGCTGGTGCTTCCTGGTCAAACCATGATTTGTCTCCTCTGGCTGATCCTTCTGGGTTAAACCGTGCTTGGTCCACTCTGGCTGGTGCTTCCTGGTTAAACCGTGGTTGGTCCACTCTGGCTGGTGCTTCCTGGTCAAACCATGATTTGTCTCCTCTGGCTGATCCTTCTGGGTTAAACCGTGCTTGGTCCACTCTGGCTGGTGCTTCCTGGTTAAACCGTGGTTGGTCCACTCTGGCTGGTGCTTCCTGGTTAAACCATGTGTGTTTCACTCTCGCTGTTCCCTCCAGGGCAATTTCTGCCTGGCGAACTGCGATGGACAGAAAAGATCAAATACATGTTAAGCAAGATTATTTCTCCTCTTTGAAACCTCCCTGGTGACAATAGTTGAGTCCTGCTGCTGCAAGGCCAATCGGTTTGGGGGGTCCAGACTGTTTGAAAGGACAGTGGGACCATGACAAGATGAGTATGACAAAACATTGACGTAGAAGGGAGCCTCCCAGGCTCTATCCGTGTCGTCACAGAGACCATAACGGCACAGTTACCAAGATGAGACGTCCAATAAGACTCTATGGCGCCAACGGTTTTGACTATGGCCATTTTCCCCAGAGCTATCAAATGGCAGTTTACCCTACACCTCGACAGATGTACTGTACACCCCAGCAAAGGATAATAGGACACATTTAGGGACATATATTAAGGCTGTTTTTATGTGTGTATTTCGGTAGAGACACAAAAATATATCTCTCGATGTTACAGCAGGATACCCCACTGAAATAATAGTGCTACAAATGATCATTAATTGTTGTAACTTTCCTTAAGGTTTAGGCTAGAGACAACTGTATGTCAATAAGCATGCATGCATGAATGATTTTAGATTGTAACCATTCGTCTCTCAGTGCCAGTGAATTAATTACAGCACATCATGGTACACTTCTGATTCTGATTTAATGTCCTGAATTTGGAGACCTGTGTCATTAGTTTTTGAGGGCGGCACAGGGATTAGCAACACTCCTGTTGAGTCCACAGGATAGGGTCTAGGGTCCCATTTGGGACGGGCCTGCGGACAAATAAACAGAGGGAGGCTGGACTGTGACAATGTTTGACAAGTCGGCCACGAGGCCACGCACTCCTCTACAGCTGTAAGAGAGACCGGCGCTTAGCTAAAGCTCACAGCGTTTATGTTGGGGCTTAAGGTAGCCATTTGTTTGGAGGGCTCCCTGGGAATTACTATAACACGCTAAGTCGCTGAATGACGGAGGAGATAGCGGAGGCTGGGCTTTCCTAGAGCGTTGGCGCGTGTGACTGTGTTCCTGTGGAAATGAATGAACTCGGACAATGTATCAAACCGAGGCCGATTGGGAAGGCGATGATTTACGAACAACACTGGAAATCCCATAATAAGAGGCGTAATTGAAAGTAAACATTTACACCTCTTCTGCAGCCGCCGACACAGCTGTTGACAGTGTGGCCTAAGACGGGTGTGAACTGATGATGGATTTGGACAGCCGGGTGTTTAAACTAATGATGCATTTATTTAACACATTTTCATGCCTTTGTCCGGCAGTTAAAGGGCCAAAAAGGTTTATAATTTACAGTTGTCACGGTTTAATTGAGAACCCACTTAAAATGTCCAGTGACGGATGCTTCCCCAGAGGCCGGCAGGAAACAAGTTGTTCACACGACCAAATAGCAAAGGTTTGCGTGGAATGTGAACGATGCAACACTACTGCAGACCATCACAGCCAGACATGAGGACCATGGTCATATGGAGACAGGGTAGTTCACTGTTCAAACTTCAGGTCAGACCCATAGTCAGCTAGCCCACTCCCACCCCACATAGCCCCATAGCCCTCCTTCCACCCCAAATAGCCCCATAGCCCTCCTTCCACCCCACATAGCCCCATAGCCCTCCTTCCACCCCAAATAGCCCCATAGCCTTCTTCCAGCTTCCCCTCACCCCCCAGGCCCCTGTCCAGACTTCTGCCACCCCCCCAGCCTGACGCCTGTGCAGTTCCCTGTCACGCTTACAGACGTAGCCTTCCTCCCAGCTTTCCTTGCCTCCAGCCCAGCCCACACCCCGCCCTTCCACACCCCCTGTGCTGCTCCCCCTGCTCCTCCGGGACACCAGGAGGCCCGGGTGGAGTCACGCCTGTTAAGTGGGGCTCTTAAGCACATCATCCAACTCCAGGTCTCTCCGAATCGAAGCGGGGGGGGGGGGGGGGGGGGGGGGGGGGAGCAGAGAGCCTTGGCTGTCACCATATCGGACAGGGAATCAGCTCTTTCTGGGGTGGGGTGGAGGGGTCACTGCCTAAAGGAGAGGCATGTCGTAGGCACTCTGGAATAATTCCAACGATCCCCCCCCCCCCATCCGCACCTCTTGCCGCAAAAAAACATCAATGTCATGTGCACAGTGTGTGTAGTGAATGACAACGTAGCTAGATGCCCCAGTAATGGTGAGAGGAACCGTTTTGTTGTGACGTTGTATGACATTACCGGATACTCATTTACATCCCGTGCCAAGCAACAGTTAGGACGGTGAGCGGCTGTAAGACGAGAGCGTCTGCAGTGTTTGGAGGGACCAATCAAAATAAAGCCAAAACCTGAGACCTTCTTTAGACAGCCAAAGTCCCCTGTAGCTCACTTGGTAAGAGCAGGGCCCAGGGGTCTGGGTTCAAATCCCATGTGGGTCCAGAACTAAAGTATGTACGAAAACGTATGCGCTCGCTACTGTAAGTCACTCTGGGTGAGAGCGTCTGCTCAAAATGACTTACTATGCGTGCATGTAAATTGGACTCCAGGGTTCTGTATACATTTCACCAGAAGCTAATATGAGCTTCTCTTTCAGTCCCCCCCGGCGTGGCCTCCCGCCCTGCCCAGCGGTGGAGATGCCCCTGTGGGGATTGGCTGTTGTGAGTTCCCCCGCCAGACTTTGAAAGGAGGAGGAGGGAGGGGGAGGTCTGCTTTTATCATAGATGCCTGTCTTCTACTTTCCTTCGCCCAGGGGTCAAGCCTTCACCTCCAGAGAGCAAACCACACACGGTCACCCAGCGGTCAACAGGCAGGCAATGCTGAACAAAGACACACACACACAAATAAACACATCACAGACCATCCAACAGCCACAGACACACACACACGCCACAGACACACACAAATCACAGACACAAACCACTGACACACAAACACACACACACCATTGACACTCCAACAGCTACAAACACTCCCATCCGCTACAAACACACACATACCACAGACACAAACCACCGGTACACACCACAGACACAGAATCTTTACAAGCCACAGACAGGCCACAGACGCCCCAACGGCCACAGCCACTCCAACAGACACAGACCCTGTGATAACATCAGTTTTCTGAACCAACAGGAAAAGACTGGCTGGATCTCTGACCAGATCAAACACTCTCCGACATGACACACATGGGATGATGTGGTTCCTTGCTGGATATTGAGCGATTTAGTGCATGCTAATATTTATGCTATTAATTAAACAGCACTAGATGACTCTACCGACTCACATTTAGAAACGTGTTGCACAACATCATTTGAAACATTCAAAGTTTCATTTCATTTGTATATTTTCCCCAAATAGCACCTATTTGGATTTACCATTTTAAATAAATATACATTCTCAATTCACATGAAATAAAAATCTGGATGTATGACAACAGCAGATCCCTCCTTATCCTTATTGTAAGTAATGAAGACAAGAAGGTAGGAGCTGTTGGCTTAGTGTGTTTAAATGCTACTTTTATTTTGTGTAAATATTCAAAAGAATACATGTTTGCTGAAAACACTAAATATGACTTAGGTCCTATCATTTATCCACAATCAACCCACATCTAATCTACCATAACAACAAAGTGAAACATTGAGAGGTGGATTTGAGAACTTAAATGTCTGTGTTAAATGGCTGGGTCAAATAACAGGGTTAAATGGCTGGGGTAAAAAGCAGGGTTAAATGGCTGGGGTAAATAGCAGGGTTAAATGGCTGGGGTAAATAGCAGGGTTAAATGGCTGGGGCAAATAGCTGGGGTAAAAGGCTGGGGTAAATGGCTGGGGTAAATGGCTGGGGTAAATAGCTGAGGTAAATGCCTGAGGTAAATGGCTGGGGTAAATGCCTGAGGTAAATGGCTGGGGTAAATGCCTGGGGTAATAGCTGTGGTAAATGGCTGGGGTAAATATTTGGGGTAACTTAACAAAATTAAGATTTAAGATATGACTAGAGGACACTTAAAACCCAACCCTTTCTGTTCACTTTTAAGCGCAGGTGAATTCCTTCAAGATGCCTTCGGCCTTGATGCCCACTTGTGTATCAAGCAGGGCAGAGACACACCGAGCCAGCTGGCATCGCACCAACACCTCCAGCGGGTCCATCCAAGCTCTGCCTGCTGCATTGCATCCGTGTTTCCAGTATCTTCACCCACCCCTTTGTCTGGATCGTTCATCACGCGGGGCCTTTTGTCTGTGTCTGGGGCGTGTCTGAGACGGCCCACGTTCCCCGTGTTCTGCCGCGCTAGCCACAAGCGGGACACCATGCAAGGGGACAGGGCACCATTTGGACTCACGAGTCGCCTCCCCCCACATAATCCCTCCAACCGCTCCTCCACCTCCTCATCTGGGTTTCTGATCTGACGGGGGGTGGAGGGGGGGGGGGGGTCTTGTTAAAAGTGTAACCCAAACCCAGCGGTCCCGGACTGGAGCGCCTCACGCTGCCTTTTTACGGGGACCTGGGCATGGGTAGGTGCCGGGCGTGGCGTGCTCCTGGACCGGGTCTGGGGGTGGTGGGGGGGGGGGGTGGGTGGAGGCGCAGGCTGGGTCTCCCTTCATCAGCAGGCAGCTTTCCCCCTGCCCCCCCCCACTGACCTGTGGAAGGCACCCCCTCGGATCCATCCCCAGCCAGTGCCCCGGGCCCAGTCATCCAGCCCAGCCAGAGCACCCCGGCAGGGGCTAACGTTTCAGGCTTCGAGTCAAGCCCCTTCTGGAGGTGATTAGCCCCAAACCCATGACAGATTCTTTCCGAGATATCCGACGCGGCGTGTTTATTTTATCCGGGCTCTTTGTGTGGATGTGCTGGACATGAGTAACCTACTGGAAATGGGTGTCGTCTTTCATACCCGGAGAGGGGGAGCGGGACCTGAGAGGAGGAGAACATACCGCCCCTCTTCCTCCTCGGACCCGTATTGTTAAAGTGTCTGCCTGGCCTCCCCTGTCTACACACACACACACACACAAAACAGGCCCCGAAGACCGCTTATCTAACTTGCATTCTGCCGATGTCAACGATTGCAGGAAAATAGCCGACAGTACGGAGAGGTGAAGTTAGAAACCGAATACACTCCCTCGTGTGGCCTAGAGGATAACTGACAGCTACACCAATCAAACCAGAGGCAGTAGTTTATAGGCTTGTCCCAGATTCCGTCCTCCAACTCCTCGACTACAGCTGGGACAATAAACCCGAAGGGTTTGACACCAGCCGTACTGACCAGTAGTTGCAGGCACGTTGCTGCTATCAGCAAACAATCCCAGGAAGAATGAAACGGATAGCGACAACAAAGGGTTAACGCTCATCGATGTTTAAATGTATAAAACCGTCATCGCATTCGTTTGACCTCCTTGCCGACCAGCAACCCGGACTAAGAGACCAGGCCTGTCCTCCACAGGCCTAACCACGTCTTAGACAAGAGGCCTTCAGTTCATCACTGCCCTTCAGTGGTATACCTCCCCGGCAACTCAATTTCACACTTCCAGTAATCTACAAAGCCCTGCTGAAACACAATCACCTTGTTTATCATCCGCCGTTCCCAACAACTTCATGGACCCCTATTTACCATCGTTCATGTGCCTTCAATTTCTCCCCTCAGCCCATCTCTCAGACTTTCGATTTATTATGTGTGGCTCAGAGCAGAGGGTCTTGATTCGCCCTGACAGTAAACGTTTCATGTTGAAAGCCCTACAACACACGCAGAAGAAGTGCTCTCATCAGCTGCAGTCCAGATTTGTGGGGTATTCGGATGGCTTAGATAGGTTGTTTCAAAACAGCAATGTGACACAAACGTCTCAGTTGAGTTAGTCCCATGTAGAATGAATCAGGTAACTCTGGTTATCTGAGGCGCTTGGTTTGACTCAGCTGACGGGGATTTGGGCTGTTCCTGTACCAGGGCTGTGCCCAGGCCGTTCCAGATGGACTGAGATTTGGGCTGACGTGGAAGGGCGTGGTGCGCCTACAGAGAGAGAGACGCTGCAGGCCTGGCTGAGTTTTTCCTGTACTATAGGGCTATTTGGTCTATTCCTGTACTATAGGTTTGTCAGGTTTATTCCTGCACTATATGGCTATTTGGTCTATTCCTGTACTATACGTCTTCCAGGTTTATTCCTGTACTATATGGCTATTTGGTCTATTCCTGTGCTATACGTCTTCCAGGTTTATTCCTGCACTATATGGCTATTTGGTCTATTCCTGTACTATACGTCTTCCAGGTTTATTCCTGTACTATATGGCTATTTGGTCTATTCCTGTGCTATACGTCTTCCAGGTTTATTCCTGTACTATAGGGCTATTTGTTGTCATACCTTTGATGTATTCTCTCCTCTCTGCCAAGGGCTTCTTTGCTGCTGCAACAGGGGCATGTTGGTTGCTATGGTTCCTGAACAGGGCCAGGCGTCCTGAAGGGTCTATGTAAGAAAGAGGAGGGCATAAGAGAGAGAGGGATCAGGAGGAAGAAAGCTAAAACTCAACTCACGGCATCCAAAGACCAAGAATCCACTTTGGAGTTGTGGATAGAGACCACCCATGACACACAGGGAGCCCGACCCATTAGAGAACAGCGCAGCCACACACCTTGTCCACACCGCCAATCAGAACCGGTCCTCAATCGGCTAGGACCAGTTCTCAACCAGGCAGAACAAAAGTTGACGAAATAGCAGAAAGGGCAAAAACGAAAGGGCAAAAACGAACGTTGCACAGGGGGCCAGACGACGGTTGACAAAGGCCCGGCTGGCAGGCAAGGGCCCGTCTGGAACTCGGCTCCCGTCCAGTCATGCTGTAACCCTCCGGATCAAAGAACCGCCTCGGCTCGTCTAGTCTACAAGAGCCTGGCACGACTGGCGACCGACCCACTGTCCTGGACCGGGCCGGGGGGTGAGGTCACGCGCGACTGCATACGGGCCACAGTGTCCCGTGCGCGGTAATGAGAAGCGTACCGCGTACAGAAGACGGCCAGGCTGGTCGGGAAGGGAGTCGCCCGGGCGGTTTGGTTAATGGCTGTTTCCTGTAAGCGCTTGATGATGGCTCACAGGGCCAGACTCTGCAGCCTCTGCTGTCTGTTACGGCTGATTAACATACCCTGGTAGGAAAGCCTTGATGCTGCTAGCGTGGCAGTGTACTTCAAATAAGAAAGAGAAGATGGAAGGAAAGAGAGAGAGAGAGAGAGGCTGTAGGCAAAGTAGGTTCTGGGGCCTTTTCGGTTCAGCATTAACTTGAACATCCGTAAGCACTTGATTCGATTTCAAATAAGAACTACTGACCAAGGCGTTTTCTCTGCCGCTGCGTGTTGAACTTCATCTTCTGGGCTCTCTTCAGAATCAGGAGGGCGGTGCAGCTGTCAGTGAACCCCCTGTGGGGACCAATCACACACCTGTCACGCGCCTGTCAAAACCAACAGTGCTACAAGGACCACCGCACGTACAGAGACAAGCAACCTCCGACCCCGGCTGGAGCGTGCAGACGGGGAAGCCGGACTGAGTTTGGTTCTAATTATTAAGGCCAATTCAGAAAGTAACTTGGAATTCATAGATACAGGATGCAAACCGATGTTTTACCATTCTTCCAGAATCTTCTCCGATCTCTCAGAAAGACCACTGAGCACCGATGCCGAGCCTGGAGATTTAATTCTGAAATCCATTTAGAGAACACGATCAGTCATGAATATGGATTTATATTGTCCATTATATAAAATTAATTGTGATCACACGTGGAAACAATAGACTTCTACCAGTCTTTTCTTAATGCTACTCAAGGGCGATAGAGGAAATGTAACGTCATTTCTCACAAAAAATGCTTTTAAACGCTCCAGTATACCTGGACTACAATTGATTTGGTTGGTGGGAATATACCTAATTGGTATCTACCTTCACCTCCAAATGTTGGTCTTCCTGGGATTTTAACCATTTTCTGAATGTAATGCATAATGTTTGTGCCATAATCCTTTTTTCATAAAAAAAAATATGTCTTTTGCTAGCATTGCCACCTAAGGCTTCATTAACAGGAAGCCTGTTGCAATGATCACAACTTGTTGATTATTTAGGCAATAGTGAAATGAACACGAGAAGCCCAAACACATTGTTGTTATGCAGACCTAACGACTGCAAACATGTGGGCTTGACGCAGATGTGGCTGGCTAGTATTTCTGCTACAAGACCTGCAAACATCTGTGCCTGACAGGAGAGGGATATTTACTGAGAAGGGATCTATAGTTTAGAAAACCACATTGACTGAAAATCAGTTAGGCAGGAAGCAACATCCCGACACATCCTCGCTGACTAAGTTATGGATCTTTTATTGGACTGTTATTCAACCAAGCAAGTTGATTCAAAACCTGTTCTAATTTACAGCAACAACCTGGGTGAACATTAGGGGGAACCTGGGGGAACATTATATGGGGGAACCCTGGGGGAATGTTAGGGGGGAACCTAGGGGAACATTAGGAATAACCTGGGGAGGAACGTTAGGGGGAACGTTAGGGGGAACCTGGGGAAACGTTAGGGGGAGAGGAGGAGCATTCACGGTTAACTGTCTTGCCCGGGGATACAACATAGCTGTCACCTTGCATTTGGGAGATTAGAACCAGAGACCTCTTGGACAGTAGTCAGATGCTCTAATTGCTAAGCCACATGGCCATCTGTGAATTTGGGGTGCTCAGTTTCCTACCCGCTGATGCTCTCAGGGGAAAGTGTTTTCTCAGAGGGCTCTTCTCTCTCCCCACCCATCCAGGCCTGCTTGGGCTTCAGCAGAATCAGATGTGGACTTGTCTGCTGGGCCGCCTCTGGCAAGTGCAGAGGACACTGGAACAGAAGGTCAGGAGACTGAAGGCAGTTATCATTGTAGCATAACTAGAAATGTGTTCAGGTGTTCTTCGTGTTTTGTCATGCCAACCGGAGCCGTACTCAGGACAACCCAGCGAGAGCAGTAATACCACTAGTGTAGACCGTTGTACCTGGAATATTCTAGTTAACTGAATGTGTAACCAAGATGTTTGAAACTGAAAAGTTACAACACCATCCAGAACTAAAGATCATGACAACTTACTGTGCATGGATATGAAGCATTCCTGACATCCTAAATATCCAGAAGACCTTTCAGGACAAAGTAACAACCTCTACCTCGCCTTGGTACAGCCGTAAAATGTAATCATAAAAAAAAGAGTTGACATGGAATAAAAATAAAACAACATTTATCTGTTAGGTAGTGTTAAAATGTGACATTCTTCACGGTCGTGACGACAGCTGTAATGCATCAACGCGCAGGGCGGATCGGAAAGCCACCACAACGTTAAGCCTTGCCTGCTAAGTTCGTCCAAAGTAAAGAGCGAGCCGGAGGTACTGAAGTGCCGGGAACGGAGTGGGCCCTGGCTCGGGTGGAAAATGACATCTGCTGATGCTAGGGACGCTTGAGGCCTCCTAAAAATAACGGTGTTTTTCAACGTGATACATTTGGGGATTAAACAGTGAGAGTTGCGGCGGGTCCTGGAGGACTTCGGGTTTTTCCCCAGACATGAGCCCAACCCCCTTCACCGACCCAGAGTAGTTCCCAAAACATAGGGCACTACATAGGGAATATGACGCCATTTGGAAAGCCGCCTGGTAGGTCTGTGGTCTACCTTTGGATCACGCAGCCGGTCCGTGAACGCAGGACAGTGAAGAAGGGTTTCGGGGGGCGAGCTGTCAGACAGAGGGATGGGGGTCCAGTCTGCCTCCAGGGCGGTCTGTTCACAACGCGAAGGGGGTGGCCATCAGGGTTAAGGGGGACACATACAACACAGGCAGCCCCACTGTACTTTGGGAAATCAGCCTTTTAATACTTTTAGGAAGAAAGACATTGAAAGAATGGTCCGGTTGTGTTTTGATACATGTATTTAATTTTTTAGAAACACAGACAACCCCCCCCCCCAGTGGTCAGTGTAATCTAATCAGTCCCTGTAAATGCCTCCATATGAAAGTGTATGTCCCAGACAGAAAAAGGGAATGGGGCAGGTGTTCATTACTCCAGAGGGACCAGACGGTACACGACTCAGAAGGCCGTGCCCGCTGCTTACCTCGTCGAAGAGAAATTCATCCACATCCACCCCCTCCAAGAACTCGTCCTCATCCCCGGGACGGGGGCACCGAGCCTGGGTCAGAGCAGCGGCCAGCCTCCTCCTCAGAGCGAAGCCCCTCCACGCCGCCTGGAGGAACGACCGCAGTGGCGCAACGGCAGTGAATCACCGGACAAAACTAAATGTTGTGCGTTATCCCATTACGAAGATAAAACATGTTAACCCCCGTTTAATTGCGGAGTTGATCTGCTGTTTGAACTCTGCGTGACTGGGGCACTAAGAGACAGATGGAACGCCAGCGACTGTTCGAAATCCTCAGAATTCCCAGAGGAATGACTTCACAAAGTGAGCGGTGCTGGAATTTGGAATCCTCGGCGCTCCCACTTCTGGAAAGCTGGAGTCTGATTAATCATTTTCTCCCCCCACCCCCCACCTCCAAAGGCTCCTCAAGGGCCCGTCATGCTCATGAAGTGCAAGGAGAGGGAGGCAGGCGAGAGATGGGGCGAGGAAAGAAGGAGAGAGAGAGAGGACAGGGGAGCTTTGAGGGGAAGTGTCAAGTAGCATGTTGAATCTAATTCATTTACAGTTAGCTTCAATATCGCATAGGGCCTGGAGGTGAACTTAAGCATTAAATAAGATTAGTGACAATAAATAAAAACAAATCCCAGAAAACATGTTGCTGGGCCTACAAGTTAGAAAATACAACGTGTCCAAAAGACCTCCAAACGGGTTCTAGGAAGTGACCCACAGCCCAGTTTCCTGGGACCCTGGTCTACCTGGATGGCAGTCGCCGCGTGAACAGGCTCCAAACTGCTCTGCCTTGACCCAGAATGGCTGGGCCCAGCGTCCACACTTCCTATCTCCTCCCCCCTTCCGCCGGTCTGCCCCGGAGGGAGACACACCGCTGCAGGACCGCTGCACAGAGAGGACACAACCGATGATGTCACAGCCTCAATCTCTCTGACAACGTGTGAGACTGACACTCACGCATTTCCTACACGGTGAGCTGCTTTTGATTGGACAGCAATGCATTCTGGTCCAAAGGGGTTTGGTGAATTGGGAGCGTCATGCCACTCAGTACACATCCTGTAACGTATCCAAACACCTGGCTCACAAAGACGCCAGAGGACTAACTAATGTCAAAGATAGACTATAGATGGACTATAGATGGACTATAGATGGACTATAGATGGACTATAGATGGACTATAGATGGACTATAGATGGACTATAGATGGACTATAGATGGACTATAGATAGACTATAGATGGACTATAGATGGACTATAGATAGACAATAGATAGACAATAGATAGACTATAGATAGACTATAGATAGACTATAGATAGACTATAGATGGACTATAGATGGACTATAGATAGACTATAAAGGTAGTCACAAGTGAACAAACACTTTACTTTTTAGGGTCCAGCTTGCTTCGAGGACATGCGACGGTGCAGGTCTTTCCTTCTTTCTCCTGATAGAAGGGAGAAGCGTTGGGACTGGTGGAGGCTGGTTCCTGATCTGCCTGATTGGACACAGCCAGAGCCGGCTTCCCACGAGTCCGGTCCCCGGTGCCGTCATTGGCCGGGCCACATCGAGCGAGGGGAACCCCACCCAGCGGCCCGCGGGCGTCTCCGGAGGACTGTGATTCGGGTGGCGCCCCGCCCGTGCCCGTCGCAACCCCATCACCAGCCTCCACATCCCCCCCGATAGCCTCTTGGACGGGCACAGTCGACGACGCGTCCCCCGCGTGACGTTCAGAGCGCCGGTCGCTGAGGCCGGCATCTCCGTACTCGTGAGCGTATCGGTGCTCCACGGCCAACTGGAGACGTTCCTGGTGGAGCCGGAGGGTGAGCCTCAGAACGTCCAGAGGAGAGAGGGCGTCGCTGAAAACACAAACACATTATGATCACACACACAGCGGCCTCCATGATTATCCATCCCTTTGGTAAAATAAAGCTCTGAATGGCGTGCCATGGCTGTCAGCTTGACCTCACAGTAGGGGTAGAAGAAACAGAACCACTGATTCATGCACAAGTGTTCATTGAAAATAAACAAATTATTCACAAATAATGTTCACACCTGAATGTAGTAGTCTGTTCTAATCTGGCTAAAAACAGAGTCTTCCTCTTTAACAATGGATGAGGTGGGAGAAACAATACAAGGTGTTCTGCAGACCCCTGAGACCACTTATCCCTATGGAATCTCCAATGGTGTTGGAGGAAAGCGTGAAAACATAAGAACACACACACAAGATCCCCGACACTTGGTGAACGTCCCATCACCTCTAGAATCTGCGCTGAAAACGCGCCCAGGCCTTCGTTCTGAATGCAGCGGACCTCCACACAGAGGGTGCGAGGGGGTCAGTCCTGTAATCCCATATAATGTCTCTTTCATAGAGGGGATTAAGTCGGTACAAAGCCACCTAAATGGAAACTTAATGAGTCTATTAGCCATGCTCGGTTCCGCTTCCCCCTCCCAGCGGAGAGCCCGAGGGGTGCTCAGTACCGGTCCCCACGCAGCCTCTCACCCACCCCAGGCCCGGGGCTCGGGGACTATGGCTGTGATCCGGGCCGCCGTTCACAATGTCCTGCTATTCAACTGGACAGAAGAGGAACCAGAAG
>JACXGK010005496.1:8554-27346 GCA_016801125.1 Novumbra hubbsi | reverse complement strand
CGGTGGTGCTCCGGCCTGCTGGTGTTCGTCCGTCCTGAATGGAGATCCGCAGACGGACAGGAAGCGACGCACACTGAGACACACAACCATCGAGCGCGAGCACACGCGCCCAGGCGGACAGGAAAGGGGGAATGCCATGAAAGGACCCGGCGGATGGCTTAGCACCTGCGGGAGAACAGAGTGCCGGCAGCCAGGCCGTGCGCGCCCGTGTGTGTGTTTAATATCCCACCCCTGTCTTCCCCTGTTAAAGCCGGGAGGGGGGGATTAGGCAGAACAGTAATGACATCAATGGGGCCGTGAGGGTTTCATGCAGCCACGCGATGTGGTGTTTATGAACGGGTCTGTTTAAAAGGAAAGACAGCGATATAAAGGGGACACCTGCACAGATACGCACTCACACACACACACACACACACGTGCGCTCACAAGAGATTGAAACAGTGACGACAAGGAACGGATAAAGAACCTGGTGTCCACCAGAAAAGTAACCCTCCCCTCTGCCCCCTCCCCACCTCAATCTTTTATAGCGAAAAGAAAAGTGAGCTTGATCTGGTGCTAAAGAGCAGCACATCCGTCTCCCAGTTAAAACGTGACCCCCAGGCTTCCCAAGCCTCGCCCAGCCTCCAGGGGCCTTTTGATGAGCATAGACCAGGGCAGGAACACCGGTGGCTCCAGGCAAGGGGGAAGACTAGTGTCTTTATGGAGGCTTGAGTGCCTCTCGTCTGGGCCAAGCCGTCCACCGGAGGCTGGGTCCATGGTTCTGCACCTGGGAGCTAAATGATCCTTGTGTATCAAACCCATTTCCTGGGGCACAAAGAGAGGAAGACGCCTTGGCCAAATGGTCCTGGGTCAAACACCCGACCAGGGTTTCAAAAATACACATTAATCAAGAGAAGACTGTAAAAAAAGAATCTAAATGTGTTTATTGGGTTGACCTCTCTAATAAACACAAAAAACTGTCCGCAATATCAAAGTGTGTCTCAGCATTTCCAAGGCTTTAAATAATCCTTAGAGCATAATAATTCCATTATTAAGAAATTGAGAGAATATATGGTACAGCCATGATCTTGTCTATAGCAAAAAATAAAAATAAAACAATTCACATCAAGACATGTTAAAGACTCTGACATCAAGTGAAAGATGATTATATGGTTTAAAGAGAGATTTAGATGGTCTGAAGAAAGGCTTTTTGGCTTCTATGCTAAGTGCTATGTTTGGCCCAACTCTAACCCAGCACATCATCATGTGAATACCATCCCTACTGTGGAGGATGGTGGTGGCAGCAACATGCTGTGGGGATGTTTCTCTGCGTCAGGGCCAGAAAGTCTTGCGACGATAGTGAGCAAAATGGATACCGTAAAGTATAAATAAATCCCTAAGGAAGTGTGGTTTCAAAACAAAAAGTTAAATATGCTGGAATGGACCAGTCAAATCTTGGACTTTAATCCAGTGGAGGAATGTATAAAGTCTTAAAAATGTCTACACAAAGTTCTCCATCTAAGCTTTGATGAGTGATTTTGAAAAGAACAATTGTCAGAAATTGTCCAAATATGTTTTCATTTCAGTAAACATTTTGACTACAGTGGGTATTACCTATGTCATTTTAATATAGTTAATGTCATTAAAATACATTCATAATTGAACAATTTGTGATTTTGTTTTTCACTTTGATTTCAGAGAATTCATGATCAGTGGCAAGAACTCCTAATCAAATACATTTTGCGGTGTAATATAATAAAGTACGGAGGTGGTGCCTGTCTTTGAGAGCCTCTGTAACAGGGAGTGATCAGAAAGATACATCTCAATCAAGTGCTACTTCTCTTCCATTCGCACACCGCGAAACCAGACCAAAGACATCCCATTTGGTTATTAATAGGTTGTAAATGGATATCATTGTACGGCCACCCTGATTACCCAGATTAACAAACACCAGATATAACCACCAAGAGAGACATCACAGCATGAGATTAGCTTTAACCACACACTACGTATCTTGCCGACTTCAAAACAGTCTTGACTTAATGCAGTCAATTAAAGGTAATTAGGATTGTGAGCTTGTTTCTGTCTCACTTGACTAGAGCTGGAATCCTCTCAGCCATTCAGTTACAATGGATTGGTATCATTAGACGTTCAGCGGCCTGTCTTATTTCAAAAGCCTCCAGCCTTGTGTGGCTCAGTTGGAAGCGCACAGTGATTGCAAAGCTAGGATAATGGGTTGGATATCCAGAACCACCAATGTGTAAAATATAAACATGAAAGACTTTAAGTTAATATGGATTAAAGCTGTTAAATGGCAACAATTATTGCCACAATACTATGATATTGAAAGGCCAACTAATGGCCCCTTACCAACACTGAAGGATATTTAATGGTCATTCTTATTTTTAAGAAGTACACTACCGTTTAAATGTAAAAAGAATTATAAAAAATATACATTTTTGTTTATTAAAAAGCACCAAACTAATCAAAAATACAGTGTAGACATCGGTAATGTTGGAAAAGACAACTGTAGTTGGAAACGGCTGATAATCAATTGAATATCAACATAAGCTTACCCATTGTTACCAACCATCACTCCTGTGTTCCAATGGCACGTTGTGTTTGATTGTTAATCATTTTAAAAGTCTTATTGATCATTATAAAACCTTTTTGTAATTATGTCAACACAGTTGAAAATGCTGATGAAAGCAGCAGTTAAACTGTCTGTAGTATCTGGAGCATCTGGCTCGATAACAGCCCACAATTCTCTAACCAGAATAGAAAAGAGGAGTGGGAGGCCCCTGTGCATAACTGAGCAAGAGGACAAATCCATTAGAGCAGTGGCCACCAAACAGTGGATTGCGATCTTCAAGGCATTTGTTGTGATTGGCTGTGTGTGTGTTGTTCTGTGAAGGACAATATAATCAAGCCAATCAGAAAATAGTTTAGAGCTACATGCAGAATGGGCTCCCTGCAAAACTCTTTCTGCATTTTCCTCAATACTAAATAGTAAAGTAGTCCCGGCGTATTTTGAAAACTTTTCATACTAACACCAACTTTTGCGATGTGGTACAGAGGTAAAGAGGAATGTTCTGAATATTTATTTTCCTGTTTCTGAAATAGTGTGTTCTTAGACATCTTTTTCAGTGTCTGAATAACGTTTACTTAGCTAGCTAAATCTGCGCCTTTAGATGATTGAATACAATTTCCGAAACTGTCGAGCAGTTTTTTTTTAGTATGTCACCACCCTGAGTGAAAATAGCCAAAATCAGGCAGGACTAAAAGTGAGGCCTCTAGCCCTCTTTATGCCGCTGTGGGCTCCCCAGTCAGAGCAGCTGCATTCAGTTGACTCTGATTGGGGAGCCTACTTAGGTTAGTTTGTCACCACACCTGGTGTGGTTTATTGTTTGTGTTTGTATCTCAACAGCTCACGGTTTGTCTTCATTTAATTCAATGTTCAGTGTATACGCTACCTGTTATGTGTACTTCGTTTTGTTAGTTAATCCTTTCATTTACGTTTACCGTTTCATGTTAGTTTGTACCTGTTTACTGGATTAAATCACCTTTTGTTTGAAAAATGTCTGCGTATGGTTCCGCCACACTACAAGACCGTGACATCATGAGACGCAGACAAAATGAAAAGATGCTGGAGGAGTGCTTAACGCCACCTGTCAAGCACTTTGGAAGAAAATGTGATGGTGGTGTTAAAGTGGGACATTTGCACAGGGTAAAAGGGATCTTGAAGAAAGAGGCTATCACTCCATTTTGCCATGCCAAACCCTGTGGATGGCATTTGATTGGAGACAACCATCTCGTAAAAAGGACAATGACCCAAAGCACAGCTCCAAACAATGCAGTAACGATTTAGGGGAGAACCAGTCAGCTGGTATTCTGTCTAGAATTATGTGGCTGGCACAGTCACGGCATCTCAACACATTTGAACTGTTGTGGGAGCACCTTGAGCATAAGGTATGTGCCCATCAAGCCAATCCAATTAATGGGAGGTGCTTAAGGAAGCATGGGGTGAAACCTCTTCAGACTACCTGCACCGAGTACCAAAGGAATGTAAGGCTGTAATTGCTGAAAAATGTGGATTCTATGACAAAAGTTTTAAAGATTATATACTTTAAATGATTATATTTCTTATTCATTTTGCTATATTTTTTATTCATGGCAAACAAGTACATTTCTAAGTAACTCCAAACTTTTGGACGGAAGTGCATATCAAATATACAAAATCTGAATGGAGCCTTTTATATTCATGAACAGATCATGCTTAGTGCACATTTAGAGGGATATTCATTTCATACAATGGGCCTTCGACAAACACCTTGAGGACAATACTGCCGGCAGCTCAACTCAAAACACACACAAAACAAAATGACAGGTCTAAATGGTCTTCTGTTCAATACGTGCATGGGAAATCGAATGAGAAATTAACAGATGCCAATGACTACATTTCCGCGTGTCTCTCCCTGAAGGCTAACAGGTGCAGATGCAACAATACAAGTCTAACAAGCCGGTCCTTTCTGAGGAAAGGGTTGAAACGCATCAATGCAGAGGGCTGGAGGAACTCTGTTGTTTGTTCCTATGACTCCTGGTCCAGGGGGCCTAGCCAAGGATATGAGAAGATTACAAGCTGGTAATAAGGTGGAACCAATCGACTGATGGCTTGCCATTGTCTTTCCTAGCATGCTTTCAGAAAGCTTGCCTGGGATAGTGGGCATTTGGTCCTTATCGGAGGGTGGTACGGGGTTTTAGGGGAGGGTTAGCCTGTTCCCTGGGGTCTTTTGTGAAAGAGAATCCGAAATGCTCTTCCCTCAATAGCTACACACGCTCAGTTGATCACGGCTGTTTCGAGATGGGGGACTCTTGCCACATGTATATTCTGTCACTAACTGTCTTTAGTGACAGTGACACTAACTATCTGTCTATCGGGCCACACAATGTAAACGACCGTTGGCTCAATTACTAACCGTGAAACAACTGAGGAAAAGACTCCTACATCTCAACACAGATGTAAACAATTAATGGATTGGAATCCAATTGAAGTGTGCAAAATTGCAAAAGTGTTTTGAACGAACCCGTTCCAAAAATGAAGCGCGCGCGTGTGGTAAATGTAAAAGGTCTTACGGTGTCATGTTTCTGCGGTGTGTGAGGGTCACACTACTCTCCCAAGCTGTGACAGTGACTGATTTACTGGTACTAAACATCGTCCCATAACCTTGTCCAATGTCAAAAACACCAAGCGTTTCACAGCACAGCACAAACCAGGGCCAGGCCAGTCCTATTAAAGTCTAACAGACCAATAGACCAAGGCCGTGGGACTTTATTTTATTGTCCCCTTTAACTGGCATTGACAATCCACTGACCAGGGGTGGCTTCTGAGCAGTTTGCACTTTCAATGTGGAGGGCAATGAGAGTGTACTCAGGCCACAGGGCAACGGATCTTTGGATGACATGATGGATGATGACTCACCCCCCCCCCAAAAAAATGAAAGGAACAGAGTCAGTTGTGATCGTGAGCAGAAAAGAAAGAGTGGCTGATCAAGGAATGTTGTCTTTTCAAAGAGATCGGAAATGCAACACGCCCAGTGTCAAGGTCGTGATGGGAGTGTCAAGGTCGTGATGGGGGTGTCAAGGTCGTGATGGGGGTGTCAAAGTCATGATGGGGGTGTCCAGGCGCGCAGATCCGGACTGAAACAGAAACACACGTGGTGGTAAAAACAAAACAACTGTATGCAAAGGTTTCCTGGTTGCTATAACATGTCAATGGAACAAAGTTACATTTCAAGTGTTCCTTGATGGCAAGATGTTACACTTGGGGTTATCAGTGCGATAAGGGGGAGAAAAGGTATACATGGCTTAAATCCACAGTCCTTCAATGAAGGTCGCTACGCATATTTTTTTGTGTAAGGCCATTTAACCGATTATAACAACCAGAGCAGTTTTGTCTGTCTGTATGACCACAAGTCTGTCTGTATGACCACACGTCTGTCTGTATGACCACAAGTCTATCTGTATGACCACAAGACTGTCTGTATGACCACAAGTCAGTCTGTATGACCACAAGTCTGTCTGTATGACCACAAGTCTGTCTGTATGACCACAAGTCTGTCTGTATGACCCGTTGACGTCCCCGGTTTTACACAGAGTTCCAAATGTGGATCCTGTTTTGATATACCAGGTTTTACCCAGAGTTCCAAATGAGTGTCAGTGATTGAGTGTTGAATGGGGTCAAGGGCTATGGGGTTACCTGTTTACAAGTCTCCACTATTCACTATTCAGACATGGCATTTAAAACTTCTCTGCAGCTTGTCGAGACAAATTGGACCAGCGAAGATTAATGACAGAAGGAGGGTCCGACAGCACGGACCGACAAGAAAGGATGAGGGAGACACGCCACACATCATCATCCGCTCATCTGTCTTCCCTGAGCCTTTCCTGGCTGGATGTGCATGGGGGTGTGTGGGCACATGAAGATGTGTGGAACCCTGTCTTCAGCCTTAAGTCCCCAAGCTCGCACGGCTCTAGAGCCAGCTTTGAAGACGGATGACCAGTTCGACAGGAAGACACGTTTGTTTGCGAGGCGGGAATCCAGTTGCGTCTGAGGCGCAGAAGTGTGTTGAATTAGAAGAAGCCTCTCCCAAGCAAGGCTGTGTGACTTCCTGTAGGTGCAGTAACAGTTTGGCTCAGATTAACCATTTAAATAGCCTTTAAATTGTAATGTTTACCATTAATTATTATGATGTAAAAATGTATCCTTATCTTTGTTGGGTGAAAAATGTGATGAACATGATTTGGGTTTGTGTTAGGGGTTTGATCCTATATTCAGTTTGTCCTCTCTCCCGGGGCTGTGTTAGCGGTTTGACCCTATAGTCCGTTTGTCCTCTCTTCTGGTGTTGTGTTAGGGGTTTGACCCTATAGTTAGTTGGTCCTCTCTCCTGGGGTTAGGGGTTTGATCCTATATTCAGTTTGTCCTCTCTCCTGGGGTAGTGTTAGGCGTTTGATCCTATAGTCAGTTGGTCCTCTCTCCTGGGGTTAGGGGTTTGATCCTATAGTCAGTTTGTACACTTCCTTGTGAAAAGCACTTGGATTCCGCAGACTGGATTACTAAGAGTCTTCTGTTCTCTTGTAAAGCTCAGTTGATATTGTCATATTGTAATCAGAAATGTTTTTTGTCATAACTTTTTTGTTACTTTATGAATCCACCAATATCTGCCTGTGATGATTTCGCTGCAACAAGGTTCACTGTGTTCTTTGAAAATATAATTTTAAAGAATTGCCAATCAAGGCTAGCTGAACATGTGAACTCTGTCAACCGAGTACAGTTGGTGAAGCAACAAGAGGTCCTGAGTTCTCCTAACACGTCGAGTTCGAATCAGGCGTGCGTACATCAGCCTACGAACGTGCTTTCGCACAGTATAAACGGGTTTCACCATTCAACTGGGACCACGGAGTATGGCTGACGGCATTGCCATTGCGTTCAGAGAATCGGGTGCGGATCCAGTCATTGTTACCCATGACGACTCCCTGGTGTTCAACCCCAATCTAACATCTGTCCCCACTTGAGGGTGCAGTGGACGAAGTGCTCCTCTCACTCCTGCCTCCCTCCTTGGTGCCTGCTGCTCCGGGGGCCGGCCCAGCTCAGCTCATTGACCTCCCACTGTGTTCTGCTCCTCACCCAGAACTCCTCCACTGGGATAATCTCCGCTAAGTCCCTGTGAGTGGAGGCCGGGGCTGTTGCAGCCACTGCTCTCCCCTTCACTCCTTCTCCCCTCTCAACCTGCGGCAGGTTTCTCACAGATGTCGCCAAACACCCACCCCCTCCACTCCCTCCTCACCCTCCTCACGGGAGCGTTGAAGCCATCTGAACCTGGATGCGTAGTCAATCATTTAACCTCTAACAGTTAACAAAAGGGGCTTTACACACGCTCAAGCTGAGTGCGAAGAGCTATTGATAGCGCGGTCACTTGCTGGACGGGAGCTTCATGATCGAATTTTTCGGAAAAGTCAGCACACACCATGGTTTTAGCTGAACAAACGTGAAAGCAACAAAGAACGTAATAATTGATCTGTGATCAGATTTATTATTACATGAACTTTGGTATGGGAACATAGCCATATGGAGTGAATGCTAATTTGATTTCCAAAACAGTGTCGAGAAAGAACATATGTTGAAGGGCTATTAGACCACGAGACAACTGTGTTGTGACTGGAGTCGATCAGGAACCCCTGTCGCAAGGAAAATGTCACCCAGAAACAATATAGGATTGTTATGTTGTATAATTACTTGGTGTCATCACATCAGCCAATCTTTCTGTGATGGACGTTTGGCTTCCGATCATCCCGTTGTCCTGTGGCCCTTTTGTCCAAATCTCCCAGCTGCCATAAAATGTTACCAACCCAGAATTGGCAACGCCTGGGAGATGTGACAGACGTGTGTATGACATAGTCACCCAGCCATATGGGACATCCTCACACATGGTATCTGATAGCCTCAAACTGCAAGTCTCCGGTCTCACTCACCACACGCTCACCACACACATGCTAGACACACACAAGCATGCCAAATCCAAAACCTGAGAAATGAGGGGAAGAAACTTGCACAGCCTGTATCAAGCAAGCACATTTCTTGTTGTGTTAGGGATTTTACTCCCTAGGTCCAAAGTGTGTGAAACCGGTTCCACGGAGGACTGAGTGTCCGCAGGTTTTGGCTCTCACCTCGTACTTTATTGATAACTTAGGTCACCAGTTGGTTCGTTTCTGCCCTCACCTGATCGTTTGAGTCTGAACTAGGAATCAATAATAGGAAAAACAAAAACCTGCAGACACTCTGCTCTCCATGGAGCCAGTTGGACACCCCAGGTGGAGCTGAAGAAATGAACAAACGTTTGTACTAGGTGTGCTGTAACGGCGTGTGTTTGGGTTTAGGTGGTGCGAGGGAGGGGGCAGGTGCGCCCGCCCCCCCATTCCAAACCCCTGAATAGCGTTTAGGGGGGCTTACGCCGGGTGTGTGTTTCCCTCCCGTCCGTCTTGTTCCCCCTGCCTGCCACGGAGCACACCCCCAAAACCCCCAGTGCCCCGGTGAGCACTCTTCCAGAAGCCTGTGTCTTCGTATCCCCACACGGGCGAACCGGGGCGATTCACGTCCAGGCTCTGGGTCTCCCTCCCAGGAGTCACTTTGATGTTAAGCCCTGTCCTGGCTGTGCCCCCCTTTCATGAATCAGGACCCGCTCGGCCCTGCTCTGCCTGGCCAGTCATGAATATCCAAAGGTCCGCTTACTTGACAGGATTATCCCTCTTTTCAAAGCCATGGGGACGATTCTTCAGGCCAAAACAAAAAAAAACATTGAATGGAGATCCCTTGCACTGGGTTCCTTTCTCTGGACTCCTCTTTCGGGCCGCTCTCTGGTTCTCCTTTTGTCTTTGTTCCTTGGTCCCTTTCGTAAACACATTGATCCACCCTATCTGTGAGTTCATCTGCTCCTGTTCATAGACTTCTGGAGGGACGCAGACACACCCTTTCACCTCGACTTCTCTCACACACACACACACAGTCTTCTCCAACTCTCATTGAAAGGGCCATGGCAAAGACATCTAACCAAATCAGTGCCGTGAAAATAATACTATTTATACAGAGTGTAGTCTGAGGCCTACAGTTCTGCATATCGTACATTTGTTTTGTACAAGAGTGGAATTGGATGTCCATGCCACAAGAGTCACTGACAGATATTTCCCAGGTCTGGTACGCATCGAATCCAAAAGGTAGGAGCCTCTCCAGGCGACTCAGACGAGGTAAATTGGGGACATTGTACCCTGTCATCAATCCCATGAAAAAAAAAAAAAAAAATCTCAAAGCCAGTCTGTAAAAGGCCAAAAACAACAATAACCAGATCACAGTGAATACTCTGCAGGTCACAATGCATACTCTGCTGGTCACAATGCATACTCTGTAGTTCACAATGCATACTTTGCTGTTCACAATGCATACTCTGCTGTTCACAATGCATACTCTGCTGGTCACAATGCATACTCTGCTGGTCACAATGCATACTCTGCTGGTCACAATGCATACTCTGCTGGTCACAATGTATACTCTGCAGGTAGTTCATTTAGACATCACCTTCATGTCAACACAGACAATAGACTACACGAAAAAGTCTGCAGGTCTGTGTTGACTGATTTACCTTGTTTTTGTTGAAATCACTCAGCAGCAAGTGTTGTATAATTTTGAATCCCAAAAATAAAGTAATTACAAATTCACATTCAATTACGGAAGAAGCACCCCTGCAAAACCCATTGCCAATAGACGGTTCTGCATTTCTCCATTCACCGCCCCTGCGGTGTGGGCTTCAGTCTCTGTATCAGTCCGAGGAGGTGTTTTATGTTTGCTAAGGATGAACAGATGAACTGGAATAAACATTACTCCAGAGGGACGTAGGGGTATCAGATGGTCCCCTAACGACCTCCTAACACTCACATTCATTGGCCGCTGACGCCCTGCCCTCCACAGAGCTTTACAGAGCGGAGACACGGCCCATTGTCCTCTGCCTGGTGCCGATACACTTCTCTTCAAATTCTATTTGTGTATTTTCTCTCCTTTTATTCTCCCTCTCTGTTCTGCCTCTGCCAACAGCACCTTTGATGCATTTCTTCAATCTCTCCGACATAATCCTTTGGGCTAACAAAACACGATGCACCCGCTTGAAAGCCTGTACATCTGTGCAGTGTTTTGGGAGGTTTAAGTCCTGTGTAAGTTGGATGTAAGACCCCCCCCCCCCAACCCACCCCCAACAAAGGTTATGAATATTCAAACCATCAACAGCTATGTCTGGGAGTTCAGGACCAGGTGATCTGGTGCCCTGATCTTGTGCCCTGGCACTCAAAGTAAGGAGCTGTTTAAACGAGTCTTTATTCGAACATCATTATTGCATTAAACAAGCATTATATACATCCCATACCATAATATAGTTCAAATACGTATTTGATATGTGTTATTAATGTCCGACTTGGATCTGATTAGTTTAATTGGTGAAAATCCATCGATTCATCGTGGCCTCTCTTTATTTTAATTGCTGAGGGTTTTCTTGCTGGTGTCCACGTTAACAGTTATAATCAACTGTTGACTGACGGCGGGAGTCATAATGAAGTGAGACCGGCGGCTCGTTAAGGTGTGCACGAATTAGAATTGCGGGGAGTATGGGGGTTTTCTAATTAATTTTGAAACGTGATACCTCGTAAGCCCCATTAACTCCGTGTGTAATTGCATTTCGCAGGGAGAAAATGGGTTCTCAATAGGGTGGGTGTCTGGGTTGACCAAGACAAGCAGATGTTGGTTAAAAAGAGATGTTCAAGATTGTGTTGTGTACAAATTTGATTAAACTCAGCTTTGACTCAATTTGTTCTGTCAGACATATCCGTTTAATGGGCTACAATACACATTAAACAGATACTGTCTGGGGTGGTTCGGGTGGAATCTTCAGGGAACCTTCTCTGCCAATGACCGATACAACTCTTCAACTTGCATGTTGGGTGTTTTTATTCTATTTTGTTTCTACATTCTAGAAACAAAATATTCTACGTTTATCCAGGGGACTCCAACATAGACCTGTGTTTTACAATTGAGCTGTGTGTAACAGAAAGAACATTTGCAGAATAGACTTACAATTAAACACACATTAACAGAAGCAGTTACACATGACTGTAAACTCGTAATTACCTAGACATTTGAACTGCCTCGTGGCTTTGCTTGGGTGTGGGTGGTTACTTTGCACGAATTCTACGCGTGAAAATTAAACATTAAAAACATTTGTGCGTTTGATATCTGCAGTTTTCTGTGAACTTGTAAGTTGAGATCGCGAGCTTCTGGAGGCCAACATCAACCGAAGTTGGGCCCTTTCGGATGTCAGAGTTAACCGATGTGAATAAAAGACAATGTGGTTTGAGGAGTGATGTCACTGTGTTTTGAGGTGTGTGTGAGTGCCACACAATCTTAAACTATTGCCCCGATTTATTTAAAATAGTCGACGTTTGTGGGAGATTTTTGAGATTACTGTTATTCTTGTTTTCTTTTGGAAATGTCCTACAATCTTGAAGGACATTTCGTTTTTATATTCACATAATTTGAATAATTCCAATGTTTAGAACGCAGAGGAACAAACAAATCCGAGCATTAATATTCAAACATTAGTCTAATTCCATATCGTTTCAGCTTCAAAAGCCTTTCGAAAACATTGTGACAGAACTCACAATCTGCTATGCAGCTGCCGTAGTTTATACATGTACACCCGGTCGTATTCATGTATTCCTGGTTATTTCTCTCAACAGAATTCATTGCAGAATCGTTAGCCAGCCTATTTTGCATAACTCACGGATTCAAAAAACATTTCCCAGGGACCGGGTAAGTGGTGCTGTCATGCTGTCTCGGAACTGTTCATCAACACGGTACTATTTAGCTTTTTCATCTTATCAAAGTTTCTAAGGGGAGAGTCGGAGGGCGAGCGAGGGAGATATATATGAAAGTCCGGTTGGATCAATGCCTAAACAATTCAAACAAGGTTCGTTGTGACAGCAAAGGGACTTTATTGTGTGAAGGCTCACGTGGACACATCGAGTCGGTGCCAAAAAGTTAGAAGTCACCTTATGTTCAATCCTGAAGGAGAAACAAAGTCACAAACAAAATGTGTTGTGCTGTGAATGTTATTATTGTGAAAAATAAACTAATTTAAATAATATATTTCCTATATATACGGTTAGAATTTAAATGTGCCTATTTTTATTTGTTTTCTCGATATATGATGGTATTGTTCACTCTTTTTTTTTGTTTAAGCAAAACCAAAACCTTACAGCCCCTTTTTTATTTTCTTACAGGGTCTATAAGTTTACACCATAAACTGAACCGGCCAGTCTTGTCCTAAAATGTTACTTTAAATAATTTATTTTCAATTCAAACAATTTGCAGTGAATTATATGCAACTATATTTATATTAGACTTGCATTTTTCCTGGAAACGAAATATATATATATATATATATATATATATATATATGTATAGTGAAGGATATATATACACACACATACAACCTACTTAGACTAGTTAAAACAATATTATATTTCTGATTATTTAAGTTTAATCGTGTGATTTTCACAGACACGGAACTTGTTTTGCAGAGAACATATAATTGTATTTATTTCGCTTAAACTCAGTTTTGACAAAAATTTCAATCCATAGAGGTTACATGCATGTATTACTAAGGCACAGCGATAGTAGGACAATAAGTCAAAAGTGATTTTTAGACTATTAAACTTCTTTTGAAGTTTAGTAGTCTGGACTCACTCAATGTTAAGGGAATGGATCCTGCATGTTATGAATGTCTTTGTCTTCAAATGCATTCAAGGGCGGGGGAACAGGCCCTTAAATGCATACCATTGTTTCCCTTTTAAAATACAAGTATACCAGACAATAATAATCAATAACGTTTCCTGAATGGGATGTAATTTAATCACATGCGCAGAGTTCAACAAGTGTATGTCAGTGCATCCCTTTTTCCACAGCTGAATTAACTAGAAATACGACACCAAAAAATAATGAACACATAATTATATGCCTACAATACCCATAATGAATGTAGCCATTTCAGTGAAAATGGTTAAGAGGTAGATTCGTTTATATTTCTGAGCATAGGTCGCGAATTGATAATGCTAGGAGATAATGTGTCGGGTACGTATTATGGTGTTTATTTTAACCTGTGAAAATAAATGTTTTGACAAATGGGAATAAATACATACATTTTATAAATCTGGAAAATGCATCCGACTAATGATTTGTATGTGTTGCAGCTTCTTTAAGCTGATATTCCTCCCTGATTAGGCCGAGATATCAATTTAATTTAATGTTTTGAATGAATGCAATGATTTTAATGAACGCAAACTACAGAATTGAGTAGCCTACTTAAGTTACATTGAATAGGCATAGCTACCTATCATTCAAATTATTAAATACAAATATTTATATTTAGAACATTTCAGTAGAACCTTCTACATTTCTGAGAGCAATAACCAATACCAAACAAATTAAATCGATTTCATTTTTTTTTATTTAACATTTAAAATCCCAACATAATCATAGTCATTGATTCATTTCATATCCCACTGAAAATAAGTAAATAAATATCATTTAGCACTTTTTTTATAAAAAATAAAGGAGTGATCATTCTTTGCGTCGGGCAGTGACTGGCATGCTTTTAAACAAAAAATGTAGAAGAGAAACAGACACAGGTTAACAGCCGTCTAGGCTCGGCAGTGACAGTGGAGGAAATGAAGACATCGAAAGGATATACAGACTCAAAAGGCAGAAACAGTATCGTGGTATCGGCGCTGAAAAGCAGACGGAGGCTAAAGGGGTTAATTCAAACATTAACCAAGAACCTGATATAAAATCTCTCGCACTATAAACAGAATTCTGAATCTACATATTTACAGTCTACATTATCGTTTCCGTTCTCTCCCCGTAGGCTAACCCTAAATGTAGTCTTTGATTTGTTTTCGTAATGGGCTAGTCTAAAGTTCAAAATAATGAGACCACGACAATAAAAGTCCTCATTAATTTTATATGTGTGACGAATAACCGCCACAACTAAAAGAAAATTCCGCATACTGAAAGGGATTTCCTTAATAGGAACATGTATTGTAAGCACCTGTTATCAATTAAGCTAAATCATTTTACAATATGCTATGTTAATAGGCTAGCGCTCCTCCAGTTGCCAGAAGTAATGCATTTCTGCTGACTCAATACAAATCTTATTTCAGCAACTGATAAATAAAATACAAAGACGCGCAGATGAGGGCTGAGATCCACGGTAACGCCTGGAAACGAAAGTTTATTTCTCCGTTCCCGCTCTCTCGTCTTCCGCTCAAGATTTCAAGTCATTTGGAGTCACTCGTCAGCCTGGACATCGTGACAGTGCTCATACCGGACACGTGCGGCGGTGGCACCTGGCACATGCTGCACGGACAGGGCATGCCTGCGCCCCAGTGATGGAAGCTGCTACCCAGGGGCCCCGGGCCGGCCGAGGGCGCCTTCAGGAGTCCATGATGGGCTCTAACCGAGGTAAGACCCGACGCGGAAAGAGAGGCGGCCGTTGAGACCGCCGGGGGGAGGAGGGGGTGGTGCACTGGGTGGGAGGCGTGGGAAACCGCAGGGTGGCCGGGCAGGGGTCCGGTGTGCGCCATGGTACCACAGGCGGTGGGGTGGAAGCCGCCGTGGTGTCCGCTGCCGTAGATTTCACTGACCAGCCTCTTCATCTCTTCCAGCGAGTTGCTAAGCATCAGGATGTAGTTTCTCGCCAGGAGGAGAGTGGCGATTTTGGAGAGCTTGCGCACCGAGGGCCCGTGTGCGTAAGGCATGACCTCCCGGAGGCCGTCCATAGCGATGTTGAGGTCGTGCATCCTTTTCCGCTCGCGACTGTTGATCTTCAGCCGCATGCCCTGCAACTCATTTTCCGAGAGTAGTTTACGGTCCTTCTTGGACAGCATCTTCAGGGTGATGTCATCGTCGTCGTTGCTGGAGAGGCTCCGTAGATCTGCGGGTATCTCCGGAGGGGAATCGTTCTGTGTGGAGGAGACGGTACCGGAGAAGCCCACCATATGCTTCTTCATTGAATGGAGGAACATGTCGTGCACTTCGGGCGAGGATGGTCGGCTAGACACTCGACTAGTATCGGAGTCCATTATCAAATACTCAGGTTTGTTTAGACAGAACAGTGGTCTACGGTAAGAAAAAAAGAAAACAATTCATTGTTAAGCATCAAACTTTTAATTTAGTTTAAATCTCACAGCATTAAATGTTAAAATCATTGAGATCTTTTCAAAAAGAAGTTCAAATGTAAACTATATGTTGATCCAATTAAATGTGCAAAACGAGAAACAAAAGCCAAAAACACATTCCACGAAAGGACAAGATTGCATGACACTTACAGAAAGTTATTTTCCGCATGATTATATACAAAAATATTCACAGATGAGCGAATTTCGATTACAACAATCACAGCTTGAATAAAACATGTTAAAATTTTTACAGAGACCAGCCCTGAAACCTACCGAGAGATGAAGACGGCGGCTCTCTGCAGAGAAAGTGTCACTGTTGAATCCACTTGTTACTCCCAATAACTACTGACAGCCCATTTGGCACGCAAGGGCATGGCGACGGGGTTTTATAGCGGACTTGACGGTCCGGGGGCAAGTCACCCGGACAATGCTACGGCATTCCCTACCGCCAGTCATCCACCAATCGGCTTCTTGCGAACGGGGATGGGGAGGAGGCTTGAAAGATTTCGGGGTCTTCAAATCTGATGTCATTACAATGAAATTCTAGCTTCGTTAAACGAATTAGACACACTCCGCATATGGCATCTTGTGAGGAAAAGCAATTGTTCATGCATGTAGATGTAGAACGATAAGCATGAAGTAGGTTAAAGCAAAGGCATTGACACAATATAGAACATACATTTACTAGATGTAATATGCAGCAATTAGGGGAATGTAGCATAGCCTATTCGTTTATTAAACGCTGGAAATTATACAATTTAGCATAGGCCTTATTTTTTTAATTAGTTAAATTCGTATAATTGGTTTCACATACCGATAAACGCTATGTAATTCCAAACATATTGTGAAATTAATATATTTTATTTACAAAAATTAAAATATTGAATTGAGTAGTCTATTCGATTACTGCAAATTATAATTCAAAATGTAAATCCATTCGTTTTTAATAATGGATAGTGGACTAAGGATTTGATTAGACTACATTAAAGTTTTGATGTCAAAATGTAACAAAATTGGAATAAATGATGTAGGTACCTCCTGTAAAATCGTATTAAATAAGCTTTGGAAATACAAAACAAATAACGATTAAGCTTTGTGCAGCAATATGTTTATTGTGAGTCTTCTGTCATTGCGCGCTCACGTGCATACACACACCGCGCCAATTTAAAATCGCTGATTTACGGTTTGAGTCACAAATTGTTTTAACCCGAAGACCCCTCGAGCGCACAACAGCTGACGGCTTGAGCCTGCCCTCGAGCCGTTATCGTGCATTTTAACATTGATAAACGAAGCGTGCAAATTTGTTTTTAACGGTTATGATCTGTAACATTTCAATTAGTCCAATATGGACTAACAGCAGTTCAGCCTTCTGATGGCGGCCGGGCGATGACAGAAGGGCCAAAACAAGTGACTCTGTGGCGGTCTGATTTAATCGAACTTGACATGGTCATTGTCCGAGAAATATGGAAGTGCAACCAGTCAGAAATTAAAAGGAAAAGCAAGTAAACGCAATGTAAGCCTATGTAGCACGAATCCACGAATTCATTATGACAATTGAATAACATACATATGCATAATTATTTCTCTGTCTCACTCTTATATATATTTATCTTATAAGAATAATATTGTAATAAGAAATAGAGGACAAGTAACAATCATCCTTGTTCATACTACAGGTAATACAAAAACTACAACCACTACAACAATACTATTCTTTTTGAAATAATAATAACATGTATAATGCAGGCTTACCCTCAACAACAACGGTTTGGGGAAAAAAACATGGTGCACTTTAAATTGAATCACTTTACCATGACAATAATATTTTCCCAGGTACTATAGACAGTGAAATATTGTTGTGATCAAATTAATTATAAATGGCCATGAAATTGATCAATCAATTAATCAAATGTATTTATAAAGCCCTTTTACAACAGCAATTGTCACAAAGTGATTTTACAAAACACTTTATACCTTATGCAACAATATATTCGAAGCACAGTGGCAAGGATTTTTTTTTAGAAGGAACCTAGAGAGGAACCAGGCTTGGAGGGGTGACCAGTCCGGTTACGGCCGTGCCGGGTGAACATTTTTAAGTGTACAAGTTGTAATAACTAATAAACGTGGTCTGTGTCCTAATCCGGGTCAGAAGCTTGACCAGATGGCCAAGAGAGGGACATGGGGAGGGTCAGCAGAGTGGCAGCTGGAATTGTCAGGTATCATCTTGATCTGCAACACATCCAGGAGGGCATTGGACAGGGAAAACGGGGGTCTGGACTAGAACCTCATGTCCTTCAAAATTTAAACTGAGCAGGGAATAAGGAGAATTTAGAGAGGGAATTCCTTAAATTTACAAGAATTTTCAATGGAGAAGAAGAACTGACCCTACTCCCCCAGTGCAATAACATAGCAGCGGTAAGTCTTGGTGCTGAGACAGGGGGTCCAGTGACACAGTGGCCCTATCCGGGGGAGACCCCAGACAGGGCCCAGCAGGCACACACATTTCCAGGCACCAGCCAAAGGGACATCGACCAACCGCAACCACCCTGAATGAGGGTCGAGTATTGCCAGCAGAGTTCATCTAAATTGCTCCAGGGGCGCAACGGAGAGACCACATCAAGCTAGCGACTCCGCCCCGAATGGCATTGGAGAGAGGGCATCCCCGTGGAGATGACAGCTCTCCTGGCAAGACAGCAAGGGTGGAAGGTATCAAGCCTTTCCTTTTACCTTTACCCACCTGGGCCAGACTACACTTATCATAGACTATGTTAAAGAGATAAGTCTTTAGTAGACACTTGAGAGTTTGTACTTAGTCTGCATTTCAAACTTTCAATGTTTAGAAATGCTAAGTACATTCAGAAGTCCTTGCGATCTTAGGTGACGGGTACATTTGAATGGCTGGATCATTTTAGGGTTAGGGGTAGGTATGAATGGCTGGATCATTTTAGGGTTAGGGGTAGGTATGAATGGCTGGATCATTTTAGG
>JACXGK010005495.1:0-32795 GCA_016801125.1 Novumbra hubbsi | reverse complement strand
TGTTTGTACTGACACAGGTGAATGGGAACAGGGAACCTATGTAGGAACCGTGATTTGACTGATGAGGGACAGGTGCGGGCCGTAGTGAGTGATTGGTGACTGGGTGTGATTGTGACGTTGATCGGCACTGGCGCCCAACGGCCACCAGGGGGTGGAAACGAGGCGAAAACCGTCAGGCTAGGGTGGAACCCTGACATTTTCCTCTATAACATCTCAGCCAGGTGATTGCTTTTCCTCCATAACATCTAAGACAGGTGATTGCTTTTCCTCTATAACATCCCTGCAAGGTGATCGGTTTTCCTCTGTAACATCCCTGCCAGGTGATTGGTTTTCCTCAACAACATCTCTAGATGATTGGTTTTCCTCAATAACTTACCTGCTAGGGAACTGTTTTTCCTCAATAACTTTGCAGCCAGGTGATTGGTTTTCCTCTATAATATCTCTGCCAGATTATTGGTTTCCTCTATAACAGCTCTGTCAGCTGATTGGTTTTTCACTGTAACATCCATGCCAGGTGATTGGTTTTCTTCTGTAACATCTCTGCCAAGTATTTTGTTTTAATCAATAACATTGCAGCTAGGTGATCGGTTTTCCTCAATAACATTGCTGCTAGGTGATTCGTTTTTTTTATATAACATCACAGGCCTGGAGCCTGCTGGTTCCTGGTTCTACCTTATCGGTAACTGGTTTTCTAGGTCAACATCAGTCCCTGATTAGAAAGGAAGAATAAAAATATCCTATGTGTATTAATTAAAGCACCTTGGCAACAGTATAATAACTTCTGGTTCCCTCCTTACTGCTTGCAGGAGTAATAGTGTGGACCAGGACTGTGAAGTACCCGAAACAGGAACACCTCCACACTCCCCATCTGCTGTCAGCCGCTACAATGAGGAGATGATTTCTATGAGACGAAGATCAGGCAAGGTAGATGGTTGATCTGATTAACAATTGCATTTGTGACATCTGAAGTGGAAGGCATTTAAACATGTGCCCCGGGTAATCAAATACATTAGATTTTTGGTTATGAATGTAGCACTATCTTTCAATTAAGCTACGTTATCCTGAATGCTGATAGCCAAACAAACTGCATTCCATAGGTATGGAATTTGCTACTGCTCTAATGGCATTGGTGACCAATATTTACCAATATGGCATCTCAAAGATTTGCAGTATATTGCCACTGCAGCACCACAAAGCACGGTATCCAGTCACTCGTGGATGTGATGACTGTAGACCTGACATAGAATCCAGTTATGCATTTGTTTTACAAAGAATGAAAATGCTTATGTAATCATTGTATAAGATATGTATTCTCTTTATGGCGTAGTTGTGAATAATTTGCTAACCATGTACTGTTCCACTGGGTGGACAAGTTTGAATGTGGGAACCATGCATCCATGTCGATAGTTTCAGTCCCGACCAAAAAAGGTTAAGAAGATAGTTAGGCTCTCATGGAAATGCTCAAATTTTAGCGTTGAGTGCTGTGTATTAATGTACTCTAACCAGCCACATTATTAGGGAAACCTTTCAGAAGGGGTCCTATCATGATGTACGTTTAGAGATGCCCTGTTGTAAAGGAGTGGTGGAGTGTGTGTTCCCTTTCTGTTGAATGAGTCAGGCCATTCTCTTATGACCTCTCTCATTAACACAGTGTTTTCGCATACAGAACTGTAGCTCACTGTTTTTGTTTATCCTACCATTCTCTGTAAACTGTAAAAATGTAATGCATGAGAATCCTGGGATGTCAGCTGTTGAATGGGAGGTAAACTAAACATATTTGTCAGTGAGGCTGTAATACGTTTTCTAGGCAATATAAATATACTGAACATTTAAGGGAACACAGGAATAAAGATTAAGGGAACACATAATCATTACAGTATAACACCAAGTCAATTAATCATCAGGGATATAAATCTGTCCAGGTAGGAAGCATAAGAGATTGTGAATCAATGTGATCTGTTTTGGTGCAAATGAAAGTGACAACAGGTGCACTAGAGGCAACAGCAAGGCAACCCCAAAAAGGGAATGGTTTTGCAGGTGGTGGCCACAGACCTGTTGCCTCCTTATTCTGTCTGATTCTTCTTTAGATTTACGTTTTAAATCCCTGATCCAGGCCTGGAAGGAGATCCACCATGACACCATCTGCCGATCGTGGGAGCCATAAACACTACTGAGTCACTTCATACAAGTTAGAACAGGCTGTAATTTCATTTGTTTAAGATCCAGCACTCAGTTTGAATCCAGCCCTCGATCAGTTGGGGATTTGAGTTACGTTTACCATTGTTACATCATTTTGTTCTCAACAAATTACACAATGTACCGTAAACATTTTGATCTTTTACATTATTTTGTTCATCGAGACCTGATGTGTGATTTAAGTATTCCCTTAATTTCTTTGAGCAGTGTATAATAAATATCTTATTACAACCCAAATCCAATGGTCTTCCGACACTCTAATGCCTTCTTCATGCATTGTTGGCTAAACAATGGCCCTTGTGTCATTGATGATGGACCTGTCTTCCTCCCATTGATCATTTAGCCAGTTAGATCTATGTTAATGACACATTCTAACTAACAATGCCCCACCATCCGTGGTGGAAACAGATGCAGCTGATTTGAATAAATGCATTCACTTCAGAAAATCGGAAATGACACGCTCATAACAAAACACACAATCCAAGTAATTTCAGTGTCATAATATTAAGAACCTAAGATTGCCTGCACAGACAACTTACGAGTGAATAGGCCTATTGGGGCTTGTAGTATGATGTACAATTAAGGGAGAAAGGGAAAGGGTTTTGTTTGTAGTAAAGCACACCATTCGGACGTTATATCTGCTCTTGTTTTCCCACGGCATGCCAACCTCTCAGGAAATCAGTCACACAATGCAAACACTCAAGATTACAAAGGCAAAGTCCTGCACTTCATGGTGACAGGCTACATGACAGGCAAAACAGATAGTAGAATCTTTAGTTTGCTCATTTGTTCTTCCTCTTATTTTGCCAGAGTCCTCTGAGATTCAACCCGAAGATCGCCATTGGACGTGGCCTTGGTTACCATGGCAGCTGTAGATCGCTGCCCCGAGAGGCGAGGGTGCAGGCGGTGCCCAGGACAAAGGGAAGTCCCATGCACAGCTACAAGAGTGTTGAGATCACAAATGTCTGAACTGTGCCGTGTATTTGGTCTACCATCCCCGGGATTTACAGAGGATTTGTATGTAGTTTCTATTTAGCCTGAAGAGGACACTGGTGGACTGGTGGTAAAATGTGTTGAATATCAAATTGTATTGTTGTCTGTTAACAATGCAAGAAGTCTGTCCTCATTGTTTTTGGAATTTACCTTTTATTTCAGAGATGTTTTCGTTTTTTAAATGTGTTTATTATAAAAAGCGTGTGTACCGTTTCAGAAGTCGATGGCTTGCTTCTTTTAAGGTTAAAGAGAAAAAAGCCTGATTTCCAACATAAGGACAGAATCAAAGCATCACAAAGAAGAGGCGTTAAGACAGTAAAACCCGGAAAATTGGCCCATCAAAACCCAAAAGGAACTGGTGATCCGTTTCCTATCAAAGCATGACCATCCAAATGTGTCCTACTCAAGACTTTACATTTAATATATCAAGGAACATTATGGTAATGTGTTACTGCAGACAGTATATATATGACAACCGGACTGTAAAAAGAACCAAGTTCTAGGCATTAAAGGACGTTTCATGATACACTGGGGAGTGAAAGTGGTATTGTCCCGATGTTGTAGAACATTTGTAGAACATGTTGCCTTGCGAGGAGGATGGGCTGTCACTTTGGTCGAGATCTCTGGAGGGAGGACATATTCCTGATGTTCTGGCCCTTTGATGACCATGACCTGTTTCCTGTGTCTGTTTCCTGTACCTGCACTTGATTTTTTTTTTAGCACTGACTGTGCTGATAGCATCTTCTTTGTAAATTGTACTTACTATGACCGAGTTGTGTGATTGTCCAACCTGGCTATCTTAAGATAAATGCACTAACTGTAATTCGCTCTAGCGTCTGCTAAATGACTAAAATGTAAATGCATTTCACCGTCTAGTATGGCCTTGTTTGCCAATGCAATAACCTCCCCTGGTTTGGGTTTCCTGGCTATAATCAAGATTTCAAACCCATTTATTAGGAACCATCTAATCCCTGGGTTCTGTTTTCGGGTTATCATTACATCCCATGTTTTGAAAGATAAGTGGTCTTGCTATAACACAATAGCCGTCGGGAGATAAAGGCGTGTGTGGGGGGTCTGAAGTACTCCAAATACCAGGCAGTCTTTTCTTTGTTCAAATAGTTCAAATGTGTCCAAGAGGTTAAGCCTACAGTCTATGTTTGTCAGATGTGTATTTAGTCAGAAATATATACTAATATCAAAAGCAATAAAATCACTTCAAGATGATTTAAAACATCTGGTACAACAGAGGCCACCCAGCATATCATATTGTTGAAATACTTTATTTTGTTTTTCATTTACAAAGACTTTAATTCTGCTGAATACAAAAATATTGGCATCCTTACAGAAAACTGTTGAAAATCTAAATATTTTGGTATTCACATATTTATTTGATTGACTTGCTATAATTTACAAAATGTTATTCCACAATGAATTTCTAAAATGGCCTGGAGTATTTTATTAGCACCTTGTACAAGTAGTCAAAAAAAAATCATTTCATGTAGGAGATTCTTCTTTACTTTAGAATTGGACTCATTGTGATAAATCTCAGGTGCCTGCAATATAAATATCCTTCATCCAACCAGTTTGAATAGAGAAAGGGACAAATTTTCCTTTTTTTTTCAATGCGGGATCTGCAAAAAGAAAACATTTTGAAAAAAGAAAACCAGAGAATTGTTTGAGTAGATCAGACACAAGAATATAGCCAAGCATTAACAACATCTAGGCTACAAGTACATCTACAGAGACCTTGCTGTTTTTGTTTGCAACTAATCTTGTGTTCAAGAGACTAAAGCCCATGTCACTAGAGGAAGCACTGCAATCAACCGCCACACAGATTCAAGATGACCCTCAGGCTCAAGGTACAACAGCTTCTACTTGTTCAATCCATTGCCACCTTAACGACCTAGGAGGGCCCCACAACTGATAGGGAAACAGAAGAAAAAACAAATGCAATTTGACATAACCCACCTGAATGTAACAACCCTTCTGGGATAATGTCATGTGGACAGATGAGACCAAATTAGAACTTCTGTCTCTATGTTTACAGAAAACAATCGAAGAAAACTGCCACAGTCAAACATGGAACAATGTCAATCACTGCAAATAGTTCAGGTACTCTAAAATCGGATCACTATGCATGTTTACTGATACGAAAGTACACTTAAATTTAAGCTTACTGTCTGAACTTTACCCCATGGTCTCTGTCTAATTTAAAAACTTGAAAAACAAAATGGTCCAATTACGTTCAGGTTCACTGTTTCAAACTCTACTTATCAATTATTTTGCTCAGGATTGAGCTATTTCGTGTAATAGTGAATACCATTAAGCATTAATCTTTTAAAATATGTTTGCAGCTTGCAATACAGTTAGTAAATGACATCAAAACAGAGAAACAGCTGAAGCCCATCCAGGAGAATGTCAAGGAAGTAAATTACTTAATAACCTTTACAAACACGATTGTGGTAAGAGTCAATGAGCTGTATAAACAATATGCTACAGTATAGCAGGGTGTTTTAGCAATCTATAGCCATTGCTCACGTGCGACCAGCTGGAGGGGAAATACAGAACAAGAGGAAACAGGTCTGTATGCTAGGCGTTACCAACTAACACCAATTCCAGCACCCAACTGAACACACAAAGTGGGAACATATAGACTACTTCAAACGAGTAAAACTTGCTTTGAATACTAGAGTTTTATGTTACAGAAAAACGAAATGTGTTAACTGTGTTTAAACGGTAATGATCCAGAATCACACACGAATGGTAGGATATAACCTAATAAACTAACTCCTAGTGCAATACCTGTTCCAAATTCGAAAGCAATAGAACACAATAATGCTTAACTAAGTAGTCTACTTCCCATATTTCCGACAGCAGGTGAACTCCCCCTAACTGTACAGAACAATGGGTCAGGTTTCTACTTAATAAAATGTGAGTTCATATTGTTTTTGCATGCTGCGATTTCAAATATGTAAATAAAGTATTTTTAATGTGGCATTGCTCTAAAATAGTTTTAAACTGGCCTACATTAGAAGCGATAGACAATTGAGCGCCTTTGTTATGATTAGCATAATAATGTTAATGTTATAACTGTTATAGTAATATAAAAACATCTAGCATAATTTCGTTTTAATTTTGAATGACTTTGATCAGCCACTTTTTAAAATGGCCTACTTGGGAAAATACAATTATAAATCGAAATCTAAGATATCCACTGAACGTACACCTACGTGCGCTAAGACCGAGGAGGGAGCAAAGTGTTAACGCTTCACCACCGGTGGATGTTTGGGCAAAGTTCCTGTTAAACATATTTCCTGAATTCTATAGTGACTACCATCGGGGGAAACACACAGTTAATACAGTTTTATGATTCTGTATGTAGTAGGATTACATTTTGCATATTGGATATCAAGATCCTCATACTGGACACACCTGCGGAATAATCGGATATTCGATTTGGAGGGAAGTTGTTGAGCGTACACGTTTAGGAAAGGTAAGGTCGTCTCATATTGCAAATCACCTTGACATTTAACAGATTTCAGGCAACAGTAACGAATTCGGCCGTGTTTTACAATGACACAAAATCGAAGTTTGTATCTGATTTCAAGCGGAAAATGCCGCATAGTTAAGATAATCATGTTTTTGTTAATCCTTTAAAGTTTTCCGACTTTACAAATGCATTTGTTCAGAGGTGAAAGCGGTTGATTAATAGACATATGAACAATGAGTGATTTATCATATGGGCTATTGGTTAGTAGTTTACATGTTAAAGCATTTTCACAATGAGAATAAACCACACAAATTCGGCTATTCAACTTTAGATTTGGTCTTATTTCATACAGCTTTGTATATGTAAATTGTTGGCTGAATGCCCAAATAAACCTTTGGGTGGAGTTGTAGAACTTCATTTTATCCTCGGCTACAGTTTTGTAAAGGACTAGGGCTGGAAAACATTTACTTGTCTATTTCTACAATATCTCTAATTTAGAAGTTTCATGGCAAGTGATGTATTATCTGTGTCAGCAACGTCCACAGGCGAGATTCCCAAAGGACTGTAAACCAAAACCCAGTGGTCAGGTAACTTAACCCTGTTGCCATTTACTCATTAGGAAACGTCAATCCTTACCACACATGTAACAAACTCTTTTTTTGTGTACAATATATTGATTTGATATAGCTGTTTTGTGTGGCTAAATGTCCTGTAGATGTCCTGTAGACTTTTTGTCATGCTTGGAAAAAATGTCACTGTAATTCCTTTTCATAAGCTCTTAGCTTGGGAGACCTTACACTCCAATGAACCGGGTATCTCTGGTTTGGTTTAACAGAAGTTTATCATTATGTATGTTGTTGAACTGAATCTTGCTCTATAACTGGGCCTTTTGCAACGTCTGTGTTTTTATAATGGAATTGCTGGCCACCCCCAGGGTTTTTTCTGGTTACAAAAATGGCCTTAGGGGGAAGGTCGCGTTGTGATATGCGGGACCGGCCCGCCTAACTGTAGTATTTGTGAATTATAGTTGCCCCCATATTGGAAATGGTTGGTGAAGACAATTTTCTGCATTTCAATAAAATTGTCTATGCAGCTGAAATGCTTGTAGTTTTCTATGTAATTTCAAGCGACTCTAAACCTTTCCCCATTGAGCTGAAAAGAAGGGCACTGGAAACACTGCTCACACATTCAGTGTTAGCTCATGTAACTATCCTATGATTATGCTTGCAACACAACGGTTGAACAATAACCATCAGGCAAATTACATTGTTGTGTATTACATGTCACAATGTTTCTAAGCTTTTACTGCAGGGACTGCCTAAGGTGAAGGCAGAGGCTGAGAAAGGTGTTTTTTGTGGCTCTAAATGTAGGCTGATTGAGTTAACAAAGCGCTCTCGTAACCTGCCAAGTCCCATCTTAGCATGCTTTGGTCTTTGCCTAGAAATCTCTGGACTAGCTTTTATTGGAGCAACAGCACAAAAACAAGGCAGGGATAGAGTTGGCAGCCCATGGAACCACTGGACACTGAGATTATTACGTGCAGATTTACCACCTCCTATAATGTGGGCTACTGCTAATATGATGAACATGTCTTTTATCTAGCTGCTGTCATCATGCGCATATACTGATTACAGAAAGTGTAATGCTGGTGTGTATGTAAATCAAATGCTACTTTCCTCTAGCTAGGGCTAACCCTCAGCCCCAGCCCACAATAAACAGAAAAGCCAAGTATAAAGAGTATACTTTTAATTTGAAACTGTGGGAAACCCCTATAAGTTCTTTAAAGAAAAATGTCAAAGGGTATTGTGAAGAAATACCTGTTTCTCAAAGAACAATATGAACATACAGTACCAAATAAAATTATACAATAACAAATATACCTTTTTATTTGAAGAACCCAGGATTTCCTAAAGCACCCACAAATAAATTAGTTTTGTGTTTACTGGGCAACCAATAAATTGCCCTATTTGTTGATTAGCTACTGCTCATTGTTTGCTACCAAATACCTCTGCTTGAAAACGAGGTTGTTGAGCACACATAAGCTATTTAATGGCCATGAACATGCATAGATCTGTATTTAAAATAATAATTTGTCTCGTAATTTTGTATTATTTCTCTTAAATTATATTGTATATAGGTCCAAAACCATGACCTTCCACAATGACCAAATATACTTAACAGACAGTTTATTAAGTACACCCCTTTAAGAACACCTGTTCTGATGAATTCAGAACAGGTTCTAGGTGTTGGAAACATTCCACAGGGGAGGGGGTCTATGCTGCCATCATGGCAACATGCAGATGCTGTAGATTGGAAGACGGTACTGAAAACATCTTGTTTAAAAGATGCTTCACTAGCTGGAAACCTAGGGTCTGTGTCGGCCACTATAGTTAACTGATAGTGCTATAAAGTTCCTAGAACTGTTCTGTTACAATACACGCTTCATGACACTGTCTTCTGGAATAAACTGCTGAAAATATCCATGTAAAGACGGGTAAATATTAGTCATAAGGGGATTTAAAGTATTGATGTTTAGATATGCTTTGTCGTACAAACATTGCTCAAATGGCATCAAGGGACCTTATGTGTCAACTCATTAAACCACCACCTGCTGTGTGTACCGTTGATCTGAGTGGATTGGTGTGTCTGCGGACTAACTTGTGACATCTGCAAGACCGTGCCAGTATATAGGCAATGCTCACTACTCAATAGCCCAGTGTTGATGATAGTAGTGTTGCCCGGTGTTGCGTCCTGCTTTAGGTTTATGCCTTATCATTTTTGCCTCTAATAAACATTGTGCATTGCCAATCAAATTGTTGCAATCTAACATGCAGTTTGTCATAATAATATGGGCTTTGCCTAAATTTGATATAATGACAATGCATGTTTCTAAAGCATTTCTACAGTATGTCTATGTAGCTTTTAATGTGGTCTTTATGTTAACCACACACTATGTTTAAATTATGCATGCATTTGTAATTTCCATATGCTTCATACTAAAGTCTTGCATAATTTTGGCTAAATAGATGTTGGCCTACATGCTGAAACAGCAGACTTGTGTTATTGTACAGACAGTACAACGTTCTCAAAACGTTTTTAAAAAAATGAAACGTATATACATTTTTACAAAGTCTGTTGCCTCAGTTTTTATAATGGCAATTTGCATTACCTCAAGAATGTCATCAGATAAATTGCAGTTAATTGCAAAGCCCCTTTTTGCCATTAAAATGTACATCACCTCAACAAAGGTGACGAGGACAAGGCTGGAGATCACTGCAGATGCAGATTGAGTTAGAATAACAGACTGGAAGCTTTAAAAGGAGAGTGGGGCATGAAATTATTGTTCTTACCTCTGTTAACCATGGTTACATGCAAGGAAACATGTGCAGTCTTCATTGCTTTGAATAAAAAGGGCTTCACAGGCAAGCATTTTGCTGCCAGTAAGATTGCACCTAAATCTACCATTTAAGGAGAGAGGTTAAATTGTTGTAAAGAAGGCTTCAGGGCGCCCAAGAAAGTCCAGCAAGCACCAGGAACGTCTCCTAAGCTTGATTCAGCTGTGGGATCAGGACACCACCAGTGTAGAGCTTGTTCAGGAATGGCAAGCAGGAGTGAGTGCATCTACACACACAGTGAGGCAAAGACTTGCCTCACTGTTTGTCAACGAGGATGGCCGGGTGTAGCAAAGAAGCCACTTCTCTCCAGGAAAAACATCAGGGACAGACTGATATTCTGCAAAAGGTATTGGAATTGGACTGCTGAGGACTGGGGTAAAGTCCTTTTCAACGAACCCCTCTTCCCGATTGTTTGGGGCATCTGGAAATGACAGCCGCGAATAAACACTGGTACCAAAACATCCTCGGAGAGCAACTTCTCCCAACCATTCAAGGACAGTTTGGTGACGAACAATGCCCTTTCCAGCATGATGGAGCACCTTGCCATAAGGCAAAAGTGATAACTAAGTGGCTCAAGGAACAAAACATGGTCCATGGCCAGGAAACTTTCCAGAGCTTTATCCCATTAGGAATGGTGGTCAATCCTCAAGGGGCAGGTGGACAAACAAAACCCCACAAATTCTGACAAACTCCAAGCATTGATTATGCAAGAATGGGCTGCCATCTGTCATGATGTGGCCCAGAAGTTAATTGACAGCATACCAGGGCGAATCGCAGAGGTCTTGAAGAAGACGGGTCAACACTGCAAACATTTACTTTTTGCATGTACTTAATGTAATTGTCAATAGTATCTTTTGACACTAATGAAATGCCGTATACCATAGTATATACCATATACCATAGTGACAAAAGATCTAAAAACACTGCAGCAGCAAACCTTGTGTAAACCAATGCGTGTGTCATTCTCAAAACTTTTAAGTAAGAAATCCACCAGAGAATATCAGATTTCTGATTGTTTGTTTTGCAGAGCCCTTTGCTACATTTAAAGCTGACAGGAATTCCTGCCCTGCATGTTTGTTTAAACCACATTCACATTGACTCATAGGATGACATTATGATTAAAACGCATACTTCCTCTAAACGACATTGACATTCTAGCAGTAACTGGAAAGAGGCCATTCTCCAAGCACCTTTACGATGCTGTTAAACACATTAGTTATGAAACCTGATTCCTCGTCCTGGGAGTGAGCATGGTGTTGGGAGTTAAAGTCTCTAATCTCTTATAAATTACCATGGTATTTAGATTGTCATGACACCTACCTCCGACAATAGATTTGGATGAATATCAGTTAGTTGTGTGAGTGTGTTTTGGTCACAAACATTCACATTAATTTAGCTCTCTTTGGCTGCCTCAAATTTAATGAAGAAATAAAATACTTTTACTATCTTTCTCCACTGTATGAATCAAATAAAGCCTACAAATTACAATAAGATATCTTTATATAGGAGTCACTCGTCACTGGGCCTAGCCACACCTTGCCATACACAACAAACAGGAGATAGCATGCCTCAAAGTGCACTCAAAATGGTAGCTTTTGATTTGTTTTTATAGTTCGGAATGTTCAATTCAATGGAAACAGTGCACACAATTTCTAGTTAAATAACGAGGAGGGTTTGAGTGGTGGAACATTATCTACATGGTCACCTTTCAAATGACATCTTTCTGCATGAAGTCACACCTCGCCACGCCCACCTAACCCAACCCAAGAGTCGACATACCTTAGAGTCTGCTCAACATTTTGCGGAAACTAGTTAGTCTGTACACACAGGAACATAGCAGAAGTATGGATCAGACTCAGGGTAACGCTGGCCACCCTGAACCTCCCAGGCTTTGGCTCCAGTGTGTTGATTCAGGGAAGTTGTTCATTGTAATCTCATTTCGGCTCGTCAAGCCCTTTCGCAGGGTTTATTGTGCTGCTACGCTCCTGACTAAACTTAAGACCCCGTCCCCGCTGTCTCCTTAGGACCGCGGTTCCTCCCGGAAGCTCCTCTCCCCAGTGGGCTTTCTGGTGCTGTGGCTGCCGGCGGGACCGGCTGGGGGGGATGTGTTCCAGCGGGGTGCCGGCGCGGTCGAGCCGCGGGGGCAGTCGGTCAGGCACGTCGTTCGCCCTGTGCGCCCTGGGGGTGGGGCTGATCGCCCTGGGCGTCATCATGATCGTGTGGACGGTGGTGCCTGGGGACACAGTCGGCCACACGACCAGCGCTCCGGGAAACTTCAGCGTCACAGTGCCGGCCGACCACGGCGCGGCCAAAAAAGAGGCGGTTAAGACGACATCGATAGCCTATGTGCTGGTGGGTTCGGGGGTGGCCATGCTGTTGCTCTCCATCTGCCTGGGGGTGAGGAACAAACGGAGGGAGCGTCAGAGCGGGCAGGCGGCACCGGCCGTGAGAGTGCCCTTCGTGGACCCTGCAGCGGAGGCAGAACAGACGTGAGTGCACCGGTCGATTAGATATCCACGACCCAGACTGATCTGAGTCATCTAAGGAGCTTTGTGCTTGTCCGTTCTAGGCACAATAAACTGCACAGTCTACTCTAGTATTGGTCATCTTCATGAAATCGGCCATTAGTGAATGGGAATGCTGAACCACTCAAACGCAGAGTGCTATTTTGGGGATATTTTACTTTCTCAAATACAGAACTTAGTATTAGTTTTCTGCAAACATCAACATCGTCGACATAAAGGGTGACCTAGTTTAACAGTGACGCTGAAGCATTATACTCTGCAATCATTTAGTCCTCAAAAATCTACCAAAATGCAATTTAATAGAGTGGAAAAGTGCACCCCTACCGTCAACAGCTGGTGATGCCCACTTTGTCTAAAAAAGAAACTGCCTTTCAAGTCACTAGAGAATTCTTTTAACACTCCATAAAGTACTGTTTTAACAGTGTTATGTTCAAGAGCTGTCATGCACAGTCTACTTCTAGTTCCCTCACACAATTTTGAGAGGATTGAGCACTTTGTTCTTTTGGAGTCATTCTATTACAGCTTTACTTGTGTGTTTTGGATAATTGTTCTGTTGCACAATGTTTGCTTTTTGAAAAATGGCCTCACATTCTCCTCAAGAATCCTCGGGAACAATATGGAATTCAGGGTTGACTCAATGACGACAAGTTGGCCTGGCCCTGAAGCGGTAAAGCGTGATCTAGCGCATTCATATACCTTTCTTATTTAACCTTTCTTATTCTTTACCTGTCAGCTGGGAGGGCCACAAACATTTTGCTTGAATCTGCATCTCTACATGTATGACAGCCATTCCATTCCAGTTTCTGTTGAATTACAACACCGGCACACCTCATCTTACTGAATGAGGTATTGATTAGTTGGTCACCAGAACCAAATCTTATTTAATGAGGAAAGGTATAGAAACCACTGCTGGGGTCATTCCAATCCTCTTGCAATAGGACCAGAGGATGGTTCAAAACAGGCTCCTAGGGGCAAGGCTGAAGTCATGCAAAGCTTAAAAAAAAAAAAAGCCCTTCATCAAGAGAAGCAAATAAGAGCCTGGCTAAGGTTTTGCAAAAGACCATAAGGATTCAACTGTAGAGGACTGAAGTAAGGTAATCTTCTCTGATTCAAATTTTCTGCATTTCCCAACACCTGGTTGTCAAATAGTTAGACCTGGAGAGGCCTACAAGTCACAGTGTCTCACACCCACTGTGAATTTGATGAAGGATTGGTGCTGATCTGGTGGTGCTTCAGCAAGGCTGGAATACGGCAGATTTGTCTTTGAAGGATGCATGAATTAAGGCATGCAAAAGGTTGTCCTGGAAGAAATCTGACTTCCTTTGGCTCTGACAATGTTACCGAAGCCACAGGCTGAAAGAAGCTATAGCTTTGACAAATATTGCAATTACGGTTATGATTTGTGATTTTCAAACATGGGTGTAAACATATAATTTCACTTAAAAGAGAGACCATAGCCTACAAAATGGGCTATTTAACTGAATTCAAATCTGTTAAAACTCAGTTAAAGTTCAGTGTTTTCTATTTTACACAGGTGCAGCCTGTGATGAACTCGTTTTACGGCTCATTTAATGCAATGGCATTGGCCGCTTGTGCCATTGCCATAGCTGGTTAGGCAGAATTTCTCAAACCTAGAGGTATATTTTCACCCATATTGTAGGCACCAACGCTGAAGCCAAAACTTTTAATTACCATGCTATGTGGGACATTATCTTGGTGCCACTCGCTAGCTAAAAGCAGATTTCTTCGCAAGCATTTGAAGTGTTAACTCTTACTAACATAGAAAAACCATCAGGTATTTACATAATATTAGTCCAGGTATTTAAATAATCTACAAAAATACCTACAGCACACAGTAAAAAAAGCATTTTGCTACTGTCCTTTTCACGGCTGGCAGCATGAGGTGGTACCGGCGGCCCAATCAGGTTGCTCACGTAGACCAGCTCCTCTAGACGGCACATCCATTTGTGCCCTCACAAGAACGTTGGCTGGGTCTCCCAGTACAGTCTATAGAGCATGGAGGATAAACCAGGGGAGAGCTTGACAGCGCCGTAGAAGTGCATCTGCTCCTTTGTGCATGGAGGAACAGGAGGAGCACTGCCAGAGCCCTACAAAATGACCTCCAGTGGGCTACTGGTCTGCATGTTTCTGAACAAACTGTCAGACTCCATGAGGGTGGCATGAGGCCCCAACATTCACCAAGTAGCGCAACAGACTGTACAGGGGCTAAAAGTTAAAATTGGGGCTATGGAAAATAGGATTTTGTCAACGATGGTATGCCTTTAAATGTTTGATCATGGGCTTTCGTCTGCAAGATTTACAACAACAGTGAAAATCTGGCAGTACGAAACTTCTCAGTGCATTGTTAAGAAAACGATCAGGTGAGAAGCCCTGTGAACCTCTTTAAACCTCTAGAAACAATGTAATGACATTATCCCTGATTCAATGTAACCTCGCTCATTGACCATTTGCGTTCCCTGTCCGTTGCTCTGCAGTGCCCAGGAGTCAGGCCCAGCCTATGACGTGCCCAGCTATGAGGAGGCGGTTGCCAGTGGCCAGTACCCCATCCGCCAGAGCAACCTCCGCCACAGCACCTCCCAGCTGCCCTCCTATGAAGACCTAATCAGCGCCGTGGAAAACGAAGGGCTGGTCCCGGTTGGAGACGCTGAGCCCCAGCCCGCCTCCGCCCCTGCCGTTACAGACCACCCGCCCGCCCGCAGCAGCAGCCGGGCCAGCCGGATCCTACGACCCCTCCGGGTGCGCAGGATCAAGTCCGAGAAGCTCCATCTGAAGGACTTCCGCTTGAACATCCGCAGCCCGGCTGACGCCAAGGTGAACATCGAGCCGATTACGCCGCCGCCTCAGTATGACGACAAAATGCCGGATTTCTGACCGCACCCCCCCTCCCCCCCCCCCCTGAGAACCGCTCTGTCGCCGGAAGAGACTCACGGTTAACAAGCATGTATGTCACTGAAGAGCAGCAAGCTTATGGAAGATGTGAGTTCAGAGTCTGCAGAGGACATCAGGGTTTGTCACATGCAGACGGGGACATGGAGCTTTGAAACGAGGGTTTCTTCTAGGGCATTGTTTTCTTTATGCTGCACTGTTCTCCCTGTTTAGAATAAGATGGCTGCATTTAATTAACATGATTATCTTTCACCCTACAAGACAATATTCTTATCTTGTTCACAAATACATCTTTGACATTCCAGAAGTGTCCTTAACCTTTCAGACGAAATGAATAACCGTGTCATGGTAATATGTTATCTTGACCGCAGGTGGGTCTATTAGCAAAGCGATCTACTCAGTGTATTATCCCACACTGAACCACTGCAAGGAAATGCCCTGTGGAAATGGTATTTTCATGTCTGTTTTATACCAAAAATGGCACAAGTATTTAAATGTACGGAATTGTTAAAGGTATGTTGAACCACTCCGCTTTTTCTTTGTTGACATGGTGTTTGAAGTGCATTGACTGTGAATCATAAAAGCAACAGTAGGGTCAAATCCAGTGAAGCCTGAATGGACAAAGACCTGCTCCTTAAGATGGCCGCTACAATAATCTTTACACAGGCAGCACAATTCTGATGGTATATATTTTTGTTGTTGTTACAGAAATCTTTTTACATAAGAGGTGAAATTTTTTTGCATAACCCTGGTCGGGTGTACATTTCACCACTCAACTAATGGAGTGGAGGAAACCTGGACATAAAAGACAAGCTTGCTTATTGTGTTTTGGCTCATCGGCTTTACTTTCAACAGAATAGGAGACATTAGAATGCACAAAAAAAATACTGTGTTAAAAACAGTATGTTTTGGTAAAATTGCTTTAAAACATGGACCTTGAAATAATATATTTTAAGTAATTACCCATTTCATCTCGAAGGGTAATCATTTCGGAGGGTAATTGGAGAAGTACAATGTTCTTAGAATATTACATCAGGTTTATTTATTCATCTTTTCTTTGGTTTTAAAAATATTGAACTTTTTACAATACTGTATGTATCCGTAGTAAAGCAAACTAAACCAATAGCACTGTATACATGGCTTGTAGTCTGTAGAAATAGTTTTTGTACTTGTTTCTGTCTTAACAATTATTGAAGATAAAAGGTAATGAAAGAGATTGTCTGTTTTTAAAAGGTGTATGTAAATGTATTTATTTTTAAAGTTTTACAGAGCATATCATCATTTTTGGGGGAGTTGAGAAATAAAAATAAATAACTGAATTGTGTGTTTTGTCATGCATTGTCAAGTAATTTTACACAGAGTATTAAATAACTCAACTAAAAACTTGATTTCACATGTTGCATGTGTGAACAATTTCAACCAGAATGGCCAGAAACATAATACATTTCTTGTATTGCTATAACATATGGCATAATTCTTTTGCTTTAGTTGGTTAAATTATATGTCAACACCCTCTAGTGGAGAACCCATGGAAGTGCATTGCTGGGAGTTTATTCCATTGCACGTATAACTTTACCTTTGTAGAGATTTTTCAAAAGATACAAAGTACACCAAAGGGCCCTTTGACTAGTGTGCCTGTCACAGAACTGAGTATTTTCAATGGAAAGATGTTGTTGAATACAAACATGCCTCTGACTGTATAAGAGGAGTCAAATGGCTGTTCCACCTGCAGATTTGGACACTGTCAATTGAATGTGGCCATGGTAACATCTTACTAGACATTAAATAAATCATTACATTTTTCATTGTACTATATTGAGCAACAATAGCCTTCTACAGTTTTTTAGGTGTATACACCTCACCGTTAATAGGTTATAAGAATTCCATTACCGTATAATACACACTATTCTCAATGTCAACAACATTTATATTTTTCTTAAAAAAATGATTTTATACTTTTTCATCTCAACTATTAACTACTAGTTTTGCTGTTTTGCCTTTTTATTAGAAGTCAATAAAGACTTGACCATGTAAATATCTGGTTAACACTTTATAATGCCTCTTGTGATAAGCATTAATAAGATATACATCAATATATCAATAAAATATAATTATTGCATCAGTCTTGGGCTCATGTAGCTTTACATGTTACAGGCGTACATGCGTTCAAGTAATTTCTTATGTTAAGTAGCATAATAGTTTATAAGGCACTTTATAAGTCTATGACCTACTTATGAAAGTTATTTTAAAATGTTAGCCTACCAGTTAGGATATTATCTGGTTGAAGTAGCCTATACTTTAGGTTTTCGGGATAACATGTAATTATTTTTGTTAAGCACTGTAAGTAGAAAACGTAGTCGTGTCTAGGCTATCAATGGCCTAATCAACATATTTTCATAGCTAGAAATCATAGGTATGAAAACACATATGCTATTTGGAATTCCTAAAAGTGTTACATACATTATAACGGCTTCTTGGAACGAGTTTTGTTAGTTACAAATTAAATGAATGTATTTTTCCAATTGAGGTCAGACTCCACCCTTCCACTCCAGTCCATTTCAGAGGGATCAGACTATTTCTTAGCTGTCTGCGCTACTAGGTTTGTGTGGCTGCTGCTGCAGCTGCCATGGTAGCAGGGGGAGGGACAACTCGTTCAGGGAACAGCCAGCCCGGGGAGTCAGTCACATTCCTGGCCGGGATTCAATGACTGAACCAGACACAAACAAACAGTGAGAGAGGGAGGGGGAGAGAGAGGGTACAGCTCACTCACTCACATTCGCTTAGAGCGAGTGAGAGAAAACGGCAGACTGCGCAGACGAGTGATATTCGAGGTCCACATCGTGCGAGCTACGCTGCAGTTGAGAATAGGAACATTGATTCATTTTAAAGCTCTTTTTGTGAGTGATCCGACGGGTTTCGCTTTCATTGGTTATCTGTTGACTGGAATAAATAGTTTTATGGCATTCGAACTGAATAGTCTAATGCTCATTTTTAAATGGATAACGCCCCAGTGGTAACCTTCTCTAGCGACATGGAAATGCGCCGCAGTGGACTTACCAAGTCTTTGGGTGGCTTTGAAGACAACTGATTAAAACATAAGTTAAAACTCACTTATCTAGTCGCGCCAACATGGAGACTCCATCAAGCTTTCAGCCTCATCCCGGACTTCAGCAAACTCTGAAGCAGTTTCATTTGAGTTCCATGAGCTCTCTTGGTGGACCAGCGGCGTTCTCCGCTCGGTGGCACCAGGAAATTCTGTTCAATAAAGATGGAAAAACAGCTGAACTGATGCTGTCAATGCCTGCCCATACACCCCCTGTTATGTCGGGTCCGTTGTTCATTCCATCCGACCGCACCACCGAAAGGTCCGAAACTGTCCTCGAGCGCGAGCCAATTTCATGTTTCGTGGTTGGCGGCGAGAAACGACTGTGTCTGCCGCAGATTCTCAACAGTGTCCTACGGGATTTCTCGCTTCAGCAGATCAACTCTGTGTGCGACGACCTGCATATCTACTGCTCCCGGTGCACGGCGGACCAGCTGGAAATACTCAAAGTAGTGGGTATCCTGCCCTTCTCGGCCCCATCATGCGGACTGATCACTCAGACGGATGCTGAGCGCCTCTGCAATGCTCTTATTTACGGCGGTTCCTATCCTCCTCACGGCAACAAGGAGCTGTCTGGCTCCATTGAGTTGGAAAGAACGGAAAAAAGCTTTAAAGTATACCATGAATGTTTTGGTAGGTGCAAGGGGCTATTTGTCCCAGAACTATATTCTAATCCTAATGCAGCTTGTATCCAATGCATGGACTGCAGACTTATGTACCCTACTCACAAGTTTGTGGTCCATAGCCACAAAAGACTAGAGAACAGGACAGTGCATTGGGGGTTCGACTCAGCTAATTGGCGGGCCTATGTTCTCCTGGACCCGGACTATACAGGGAAAGAAGAAAAGACTAGGCTGGAGCAGCACCTGAAAGAAATCAAAGGCAAATTTGACTTCGTGAGCAAGTTCTCAAACAAATCATGCAGAGTAAGTCTGTTCAAGTTTGTACAAGTTGGTATTCAAAGTTAACGTCCTCGATTGGCAGTGTTTCCATAATCGTCCTATTAAACAGTGACGTGTTAGGAGTTGCTTTTCAGCTCTTCAATCAGCTACATTGAAAGTAGTAATGATGGCCAAACTTCAGGCCCCTTTATCTGTTCTATTTTATGCATGCACACAAGCAAATTTTTCATTAATTTATATTTATAAACACACATATACAATGTGTCTTTTCCATTGTTTCCTCATTGCCTCTTTCCAGTGAAGATACAGTTAGTTGGTTCAAATGCACATTTAAACCGTTGGTTTTATGATGTATTTTTAAATAGAACGTTCCTATAAGCAACCCTTCAATCATCTCACTCTGGGGGAGGGGTTCACTTGTCCAGTGCACCCTAGGGTAGCTCAAGGGCATCCGCACATGACAAATGGACCCTCTGATATTTAGTGTCCAAGAGGAAGAGGGGGGCCGGGGGATCCCATTATTGGAGCACAAGGTGGGTTATGGGATAAGGGGTTTAATGAGGTATGGGTTACCAAGATGTTTATGAGAAAGTGCAGTGTTCGGCAGGATAAGGCTTGTGTGGTGTGGTGTCTGTCTGCACATGTACTGGGGCTGGGTCGGTGACGGGGGAAGGCATTCTGGGGGACCCCTTTCCCTGGGTGTGTGCTGTCTCCCAGTGAGCGTCACAGACGTTCGGGGGACGACGACGACAAAGGACCAGGAGACATTGTGGCGGTTTCCTCTCAGCTGTTGTTCACCGGGTCCCCTACTAATCAGGACACCACAACCTTAACACGGTGACCCAACTGGACTCTAAAATGGCTAAAACTGTCTAAAACTCTGCTATGTCTCTCCCAGTGACTTTAGATACCACAACTCTGGAGAGGCGCAATTTGAATTGCGGCGTTTGGAAATGAACGGGGACGGGGGTCTTCCCCAAATAAGTCTGACTAAATATGGATGCTGGTTCCATTATGATGGTGGTGGACCAGACGCGCTCTCAGAGACAGTTCCCAGTGTATTACTAGCGGTTAGCTACGAAGGGATCCTTATTTGCGTAGAAAAGCGAGGTGCTGGTAACTAAACTAAGCCGTTCTATCACTGGGTTAAATCCATCGCGGACTCCATGGGAACTTATTCTCTGTTCTATTTCCAATGCATTCTTAATTCATGTAAAAAGGTGGGTCCACCTGTGTCAATAGGACCACCTGGGTGGTGTGTAGCTGGTGTCCTAAGTGTAGTAGTCAGGATGTGATATATGGGCAGGGTGTTTCATATTTTCCTGAACTGAGGTTCCAGCCACGCCGACAGCCTTTCAGAGTACACACAGGCAAGAGCTGCGGCAGGCCGGCCGATTCGGCGCGGGCGGGTGGGGGGTTGCGTGTGTGTGTGTGTTTGTGTGTGTGTGTTCTCCTGCCGCGGTTCACTGTCAGTAGTGTCCCAGTTAGCAGACAGCCAGGCACGGTCCTCAGGGAGCCAGCACACTGGCGCTCCAATACATCACTCTGACGGGGGGAGCTGCCGGGAGGCCGGACAGACAGGGCCGCTAGCAGCCAGCCTTGGCTCGCTTACCTAGGATACCACAAACAAGTCAACGTTTGTGCCCTGCACAGGACCCATGCTCAAGTCAGGGGGTGTTTTAGCCATCCGACCACATCCATCCCCCTGTGTGCCTGCCTATCTGCCCCTGAAATGTACCTCAGTTTCTCATTCTGGACTTTTTATTCTCGGACCGAGACTTGGGAGTTGAGTGAGATGTTGAGTAAGTACAATTTTTTAGTTGGCCACAGCGTTGTGGAAACACGTAAAACGGGGTTCCCACGTAAGCTAGAGAAAGCGCTCTCCTCGCTTATCATTGTTTCCGGTACAAAGGCGCTGGGGGGACGGTACCAGAGGACCATTGTGTCTGCTTTGAATCGAATCCTGCGTCAGTGGTCATTTAGCTGTTACCTAACATACAGATGGGGGCAGATTGGTGGAGAAGAGGCTGTAGACTCTCATTGAAGAGATGCGGGCCTAGTGTGGCAGGGCCTTGACATCTGTTGTCAAAAGGCCATGACACCTGACCTTTGTCCATGGAGGCTGACTCCACCCACCCCCACTCCATTTGAAACGTCCAATCAGAGGCTCTTGTGTCCGGTCCACTGGCCAGATGGCTCCTTGATAATGGCCAGAGACATGGCAAACAAACAAATACGAATAATAAACATTATTTTCAACCATGCCGAGCAGATGTTTCATCTCCTATTACACCAAATAAGTATTTCTAATTGATCCAGAAAGTTGTTCAAGTGAACACAAACAAATGGAATATTTATGATACACTGAAAGTATTTTGGTATTATTATGCAAAAAGAGAAGTTCCAATTTTTTTTTACTATGAATTCGACTTGGTCGCTTATTGGTTAGAAAATAGCACGAAATAACGTTTCCAGTGAAACGACAAAAATCAAGCTTTTCTACTCCGTCCTTGTCCAATAGCTGTCAGTTTCTTAAGAGAAAAGAGCAATTGCATTAATCTAGTGACTGAGTGGAAGGGGGAAACGGACTCTGGAGACTCATAGAGTCCTGTCTTAATGGAATGGATATTAAACCTGTTCAAGTGAAACCAATTCATGTAATTTCTCTTCCCTATGTTCTGCCCACTCAAATTAGCATCAAACCTGGGGCCCAACCAATCAACGGAGTAGTCCATTCTGAGGCGGAATGGTGTCCTACCTGCGTGGTCTACGGTGGTGTGTGTGTGTATCACACGGCTAGCTAGACGGTGTGTCTGCGTGGTGGCGTGTGTGAGCGTGTCCTTTTTAACACGTGTGTGTATTCATGCGTGCGGGCGTATGTGAGTGTGTGTGTGTGTGTGAGTGAGGACGGACCTGTATAATGCCCTGATCAGCTGGGCTGGGAGATTAACATGAGCTCACTGCCGGCTCATTTCTGTTCCCATCTGTCTGCTGACCTCTGGGCAGCCCTGACAGGCCATGTGGTGCAACCCACCCAGCCCCCCCGGTCAAACCAGTCTAACCACCACTGACCCGACACTCCTCCTCGCTGACCGTGCACCACCCCGGAACGGGGGCCCATGCTAAGGCCCAGGTCCCGGGCTAAAGTACGGTCTCAACCGTTACCGTCTCAACCGAATTTAGTTAAAAAGGTTAATGTACCATTTTAACTGGCATTTGGCTTTTGACGCGGCTACAAGGTATCGAACTAAGGTTGTCATAGTGCTTTTACTGTGCTTTTACCGTGCTTTAAACATCCTTGTTTTTTTCTTTTTCCTTTCTCTCTATGGAAACTTTAAACAGTGGATGAGGTTTGTTGGGCCTAAAGAAACAGTTATTGCAGTGGGTTATACATTCGGTCCAGACGGTTTGTAGAACTCATTGTTTGGAGCTTTGTTTGGCTTCTCCTCCAAAGCCTTCTGAAAACATGGCCGACTCTCCAGAAGCCTCCCCCATGGATGTGCATCATCTCATCTCTTTCTGTGATTGAGTGCGTCTGAAAGTAGGGTGTGAGCGGTGCAGGGGGCTCGCCCTCCATTCTTCGTGAACTGACCCCGTGTTAAAAGGGCGTCAGCTGGTGCTCCGTCACGGAGCGACGCCGTGCCAAAGAACCTGCCGCCTCCTTTGTTTCGGAGCCTCGCCTTTCAGAGGCTGTGAAGTGCAGCCATTCCTCTTTGTTAATGTCTTGTTTCGTTGGGTGGTGTGTGGGTGAAAGGTCTGTAAACTCACAGCTTCTCCCGGGGTGGGAAACCTGTGACTAAACGCTTTGCCGTGTTGACGGCGTCCAGCTCCGTGACGGACAGGAAGTTGACTTTGCCTGATCCCTGTCTATCCGTCTGGTACAAAAGCCTGCATTCTAACCCTGAAACTGTAGCCCCAAGCAAGGCTCATAGCATCATTATGCTCAGACTGGGCTGTTTCGAAGCCATTTCAATTCTCCAAAAGCCGGCGTGCTCGTCATAGAAGATACAGATTAGTGAGGAGGAGGTGGAGGAGGTGGAGGAGGAGGAGTAGATTAGCTGTGAGTGTGACTGTAGTCATTCTGAGAACAGATGCCTCGATGAGGTTTGAGAGTTTGTTATGATCAATTCATCGCTGATGATAACCTTGTGATTAAGAGCTCTGTGATGAAGACAGCTCCGTCTGTTGTGAAGTCTGCATGCTCTGGTGGGAGGATAGGGAGGGACTGGATGCTACCGCGACTCCAAGAAGGTGGATGTTTTATTCTGGTAATCCTGTCTGTAACAACCGTGGAATGCACCGCCACAGTTTGGTTGGAAATAAACACCCGGACGTCTGAGTGCAGCGTCTAGCCTGTCATTTGGCTTGATCTCTTGAGACAGAGAAACTTCCCGGTTCCACCACCTACCCCCTCTGACCTGGCCACGAGCCACCCTTTAGAAATCACTGCCGACGGTCTGGAATTGAAAATAACAGGAATTAGAAATATGAGAATAATTCTTCTTAATTCACCTGCTACATTGACACGCCCAGGTTTAATAATGTTTGTGTTTTTTTTTTTTTTGGGCCACAGGCGGTTGAACTCGTTTTTCACGTGTGAAGGCCCATCTTGGCCTGTCTTTGAGCCGACCTGCAGTACTGGTCTGCGTTTTGGATCCGACAGACCAAATGGTCAGCTGTGCTATCGCTTCAGTCAGAACGGAGAAGGCGAATGCCGGGCCTGCCGTTGCTGTATGACAAATCGGCATGCTGCTCTCGCCTACATTCCGCCCACCAACCACCTCCGAAGCTATCTGGAGGATTAGCTCACGCAGAAACAGACTGCTCAAATGTTCAGACAAGCATTTGTTCCAAATCTTGTACATGCCTCTGGTTCGATGGATAATAACTCACAAATCGTGCTACCAGTTGTACCCGATGCCAATCGTGGGCTGCTCTACAGTCACTCAATTCGAAAAAGAAAAAGAGCGAATGTTTTAAGGATTTACCACTTCCTTGCTCTCTAGGATATACATAATTTATTCTAGGATTAATTGGCTCAGATGAGCATTGGAACTCACTGCAGGATTCTGTCCTGAATTCCTACAGACTGAGGAGAAGAAGAAAGGGTCTCTATGCAGCCGGTGTTACAAGCGACATGAAGAAACAACCCATAGGTTCAAAAACCCAGTTTGCACGATTCTTGAATTTTGTTAACCGTGTGTGTCGGTTCTCCCGGACTACACGCACACACACACACGCTTAGTGAGGACACACCCGGGCTCCAGTAGGACTGTGATTGGAGGACCGGTGTGGTTGCTAAGCAGAGCTGCTCTTCCTGTGCTAAATAAGAACTTCATGCTCTCTCTCTCCCTCTCTCTCTCTGGCTGGTGGGCTGAGAGGAGCGTGCCAGAGTTAAGCTGCACAGCACACACAGGCAGCCAGGCAGTCAGACAGACCTCCCCACACAGTCTTACTCACCGCCGAGCGTAGGCTAGCCCTCCTCCACTGAGACCTCCTCCTCCTCCTTATAGAATACGCACCTACGCCGCGCTCAGTGGACCTCCTCACACGGGCTTACCGCCTCTTCCCGAAGCAGAGAGCTCCTCCCAAATCCCCGGCAGCCTACGAGTGTTTTACCTCAGACCAGTGGAGGGACAGGCCTGGTTCTGGCTAGGGGGTGTCTGACTGAGATCAGAGCCCACCACCGGCCATTTCACGTCGTCTCTGTCCAGCTTGACCCTCTGCCAACGGGGGTGAGACGTCGACGGTGGCGGTGACGCCCTGGGCGACCCGGTACAAGGGCCCTGTCTCACCAGCTAGCTAGCTGGATGGTTGACCGGGCTCTGGTGCGATGTCGTCGCAGTCGGTATTTCTCCCCGGTGGTGTTTCTTTCCTCGCCGACCTTCGGCAAAACACCAGCCCTTTTACGGCCAACGAGACATGGCCATGGTTTGGTCCACGGCACATCTTTTTGCGGGTCAGAAGCCGGGAAAGAGCTGCACCGCGAGCCATCAGAGCAAGGAGGCAGCGCAGCGCCTTGGGCGGTTAGACGGACGTGCTCCCATATCCACTGGATATAGCGTAGCTGTCCGTGTTCGACGGGTTTGTGTGGGTTAGGTTTAGGGTTAGATTCAGTTGTTCGGTTCGGGTGACGATGTCACCCCCATTACTTTCTCCTTTACCCGAAAACGTCTCCCCCCCGTCGGATTTCCCCCGCTGTCTTTTGTTCTTCCTGATTGTCACAGGAAGTGGCCTTATTTGAAATCCGTGACGCGTCGTTGCTGACATGTCACTCCGGATTATTCACTGGAGAGGAGCTCTGTCTCTCTCCTTTAATCCCTGCTCCATTCCGCTCACTCGCTGACAAGGCGACGCCGACTTTCGAGAGACAGGCTCGCAGATGGGGGGGATGTTCTGGGCCCAGAGACATGCTCCGAGAGAGGGAGAGAAAGCCTTCTCCCTATGCAGGGGCCAGCCTTAAATGGTGGCCCCATTCCCTGGCATTACAAGGGCTGGGCCCCTAGCGGGACTGCTCGTTGGGGCTCCGTGAACCGACGGCATGGACGGGCATCCGGTTGGCTTTATTTCAGTCTCCAGGCCGGGGCCTGGCACGCCATCGGCAGACTGGCTCAGCTTGAAATAGAGCCTGGGACACAGGCTTGTCCTTCATCCCTTCACCAACAGTTTATATAAGCTCAGTGTCGCAAGGAAGGGAAGGGGCCAGCGTCAGGGGAGAGGTTAGCTTCCACAGCGTGAAAAAACAACAACTCCAAGCTGCTTTTCAGATTATCATCATGAACTGCGTTATAATCACCTCCCTCTTTGGCACCGGCATCTTAATCGGCCGCGTAGACCGAAGACGAGACAGACTATTGAAGGAGCGGTGACCCGACCGCTCTAAACGTAGTGCGGCGTCAGGGAAGATGAAGGGAGGTCTCCCGAGAGGGTGGGGGGAGGGCGGGGGAGGAGACGGAATATGGATTAAGATATAGGTTACCTTTACGTCGCGGAACGTTCCAGTTTCACCGCGCGAAGCCTGGGAACACCGTTAACACGCCGCCATATCCGGTTACAGTATGGAACTTGCGTCCGGATCTTCGACGGGGACAACGAAAGCGCGGGCCCGTCCGTCCCAGAATGCGCGCCTGGTCTCAGGCCCGTGACGGGACCTTGTCTGCGCTCATCTCCGCATGTCCATATTTAATTCAGGCCTTTCAGCGGCCCCACTGTACAGCCGGTCCATAGAATGGGTCTCCTCGGAGGGATTAGCCGCCCTATCATCCTCCCGGCTCCCTAATTTCTCCTCCATTGTTGCGGCGCGGGCAGCGCTAACGTGGATAAAAGGCACTGGCCGGACAGTGGGAGGAAGTGGCTTTTGTGTGGCTGGCAGGTGCACCGGAGCGAAGGACTGAGTGACACTGGGGTTTTGGTGTGGGCGTCTGTCTTTCTGTCTGGCTGTCGGTATCCATGAGTAAGTGGGTATCAGCGAGTGTGTGTGTGTGTGTGTATGTGTGGGTGTGTGGGTGCCGCTCAGCAGTCCAGCAGGCTGTCTTGCCTGTGGCTTAGCGTTGCTGAGATAGACCAGGAACCTCTGGAACTTGACTTGAACCCTCAATCAGAGAGCTCCTTAGGGGTTTGTGCGTTGAATACTTCGGGCGAATGGTTTTCTCTCTCCTTCCACCTCCTTCTCCTCACATCTGGTGAGCAGTGCTAGCACCTCTGTCATCTTTTACTGCACTGAGGTCATTTCCACCCTATCGCTAAAGTGGAAACACATGATGCACAGGGCTGGGCCTTGACAGGGGCGGGGCTAGCGCTGACTAACATGGACCCAGGCGCGCACACAGCCTACCGATAGCTGCCCGAAACAGCCATTCTAACCAAGGCAAGTCTCAAACAGCCCAATTAGAGGCCGTCAAAGTTTGCGAAACGATTCCACAAAAAGAGACTTCTGTGTATAATGGAGAGACTGCTTTCTTTGGCTTCAGCCGTAGATAATTATGTTCAAGGTCATTTGCAGTATCAATACATTTTTACGGTGTAAATTCCAGGCGTGCTGCGGTTTCTTTTAGAGCTGGTTGAAAAGGAAACGAGCTGCACAGCAAAGAAACATAAAGTAAGCAGCCGGCTCCAGCACGTACTGTGGGCGACAGAAACTCTTTCTGGATAACGGCTGCGCGGGTGTTCATTTTCCGTTGTTTTTCCGATAACTAGGAGTACTCTGTTATAGGCTGAGTGTACCAGCACTCATTATTGAGGTCAATCTGTCTGTCCGTCTCTCTGTCTGCGTCCGTCCGTCCCTCCCCATCTGTCCGTCCTCATTCTCCCCGCATCAGCGTAGCTCGCTGCCTCAGTGCCTTTGTTCTCTCACTTGGCTTGAAACGGGAGAATATGAGAGATGTGCTGAGCCTGCAGTTCTATAGCTTGGCTGCCCACAGCTCAGACAGTCCAGGAGAAACAGAGCACCACCGCTCAGGGAGCCCCCACCCCAGCCAACCCCCTTTATACACACACACAGCTAAGCCCAGAGACGCTCGGAACACGCTACACTCAAACCACAGCCGTCTATATGCCCTGTTGATGTTGTGTGTGTGTTTCTTTCACCACTTCAGAAGGTAACTGAACGTTTCTGACCCCAATGCAGTAGGAAACGCAATGTGCGTTTTCAGCATAACTCTTTGTTTCGAAATCTGCACAGTACACCAACTGCCACATTCCCCCCCCCCCCCAGCCCCCCACCCCTCAAAGAAAAACTAGCTCTCTGGATGTTTGGAGGCTGTGAGGAAGAGGTCCTAGTTGAGAACCCTGCAGGAGATTTGACAGGAGCCCTGCAGAGCGACGGGACAGACAGTAAACTTTTATCACACTGATCGCCTGAAGTCCCAGCTAGCACTAATGGTTCAGGCAGCTACGGCAAGGCTGGCGACTGGGGTTGCCTGGAGGTCAGGTTGAATTGCAGGGCATAAATGTTAGTTTCCAACCGGTAGAGCAAATAAAGGAGAGGGGAGGGGAGGGCCCTCTGAGGCGAAGAGGCGGCTAGGAAGCAGTTGTTATTGAAAGAGCAGATAATCACTTCAATTGATTAGCAGTAAAAAAAAAAAAAAGAAGCCGTTGATTGGACCTGCCCTTTTATATGGAGGCATCCGTGCCCTTTAAACCCATTCAGACTACGCTGACCTCAAGACAGCCACTAACCCCACTAGTCGGCTCCAATTCTTCTGGTTTACTTGGGAAGTTGTATCATGGCTAATGCATGATATTTGCCATTTTAGATTCGATTCGGTGAAATGTTTGACCAAAACACCCCCAAATGACCGGTTCATTAAAACTGTGTTACAAGAGCTAAATGCAGGTTAAAGCATACTGCTCATTCCAATTCCTCTAGCCGAGGCGGTGTGCATTTTAGAGGTGATTTCAGCACTGGAACAAAATGTAGTGAACCATGAGCCAGCCCGGCGGGGGGGGGGCTCAGATCAGCTATATTCACCACAGCCTTTGTTTGGTTTCCCTGTTTCTCAGGGAGAACGTTACTGGCTGCCACGGTCCTGCATTCACACCCAGGGCCCGCAAATAAAACCCCTCGCATATAAAACTCTACCTGGGTGTGGGCTCCACATCTGTGGGGAAAAAGCAGTGCATGTGCTCAGACTTTCTCCTCGGCGAACGTGACTAAAGGGCGTCGATTGTTTCGGTGGCAGGATGTTTGTGTGTTTTGTTCTTGATCCCTTTTCATAAATGCCAGTTTTTTTTATGTTGCAGAGGTCGACTGGTTTTACTAGACTGGAGAGGCGAGTCTCGAGGCAGGAAGGCCCACTTACCATCTGGTCGCCATAAAAAGGGGAGCAGGAAGGTTTTAGTGGTCTTTTATAGGACGGCTGGGTTACACACTAAGGGAAAGGGAGACAGAGGACGGTGGACTCTAGTTGCCCCCAAGCTTCCTTCGTAGTTTGTACGACAGGTCAGAAGTTCATTGCCTATTTCTCTCCCCTCTTAGTTCCTAAATTCCTTGTCCAAAGGTGAAGGGAGGTGGCAACTGGCAGTCCGTCGGAGGAGTTTGCATGTTAACCGCGGAAGCGTCCTGTGGTCACAGCAGGGCTTAACTTAACGGTATAAAATCAAACCCAGGTTTCTCAGCCATTTTGAAACGAATTGACATACTATTTTCTCCTCGTATTTAGGGAGGGAACTTTTTGTCTTTTATGGACAAGGCCACTTGACTTTAAAGGGCTGATTCTTTTGCAATGGCACCGAAGCCATCGTCTTCGTATGTGTATGTATGGGATATAAATAGAAGAACCTTCGTTCCACAAACAACATTTTTGTCCATCAGCCACTGTCGCAGTTAGCTAGATCATCCATCCGAGTTCTTACCAGCCAAAATAGGTTAGCCACGTAAAAAATATAAACATAAATAAGCACGGTATTTCTCAAATAATGTATGTGTTCCCAGTTAGTAACATAGTAAATAGCAAAATGTTCTTATTGCTAGCTTGTATCCGATTAGTCTGTACTTTTTTACTCTAAAATTAAAGTACTAAAAAGTAAGAAACACAAGAATAAGTCAAACGCAAGCAAGTATTCTCCCGTGCAGGGATTCTAAAAGTCTATATTTCACTTTCTACCTTCCTGTAGCCTTCCTGAGATCTCAGAATACTCTGTTTGAGAATGCAAATCGGTAAAAATGCAATAAGACACACATCACAGACAGATCTCATGACAGAAAACACACTTTAAGGGCTACTGTCTTGCAGCGGAAAAAAATTTGCCCGTGTGATCTCTGCACGGTGCGTTTTGGACAAGCACCTTGTCCTATTTTTTTTCTCATTTGTCAAGCGCTCCACAGTGAATCTTTTTAGCCAAATGTAGTCACACGATATAATGTTTTACAAGTGCCTTGTTACTTTTCCTTAGCATGGTGTTCGTCATTGTGTTGTTGCTATTCGCTTGTTAGATCAGGTAGAGCAGCGGCCCTCAGTGTAAAGGCTAGTGCAGCTTTATTTGGACACGTAAACACCGGCAATGACTTGGTGTTGTTTGGGTATGTGTCACCTTCAAGCTCTCTGTACTTCAACTGAGTAATGAGCAGGCAGACGTGTCTGTTTAAACAGGCTGTGACCTCCCAGTCTGGTCGTCTTTATAATAAATACAAGGTAATAGATGTCGAGCTGAGAGGAATAGTGAGGTGACTGTTGGAGCTAAGGACCCTCCTTTTCAGTTATGTGCTTCTGAATGTGACTTTTTCTTGCTTTATGAGCGTTGCTGTGGAACTCTTTGGCCTATTCGTACCTTGATGCTTTTTCTTATTGGCTTTCCAGATTTTCGTTTCAGAGGGCGGCTTGGGTTATGCTCTTACTCTGTCACCAATACCTCCCATAGAGACTACGTCTTTTGTAAAACAATAGTTAGGTATGTTAGGCTGGCCCTTTAGTCCCATCAATACATAGCAACGTAGGTTGTGACATAGCAGCCCTTTCACTTCACATTTCCTAATTGCCAGATGTCCTAATGCATTTCAGAAATGTCTTCAAGTCAGTCCTCCACATGAACCCCCCCCCCACTCCCCCTAAAAAATACAATGACAATTATTTGGGATGTTATTTGAATTCGTTTCGGGGCGTATTGACCTCTTTCCCCTGTGTGTCTTGGTCCGAGTTTCCTTGATTTCTCGCAGAAGTTGGCCTGGTGTAGAGTAGAAAAATGCTGACAGCAGACTAAGGAAAGCTTGTTTGGCAGACACGCCCTCGTTGGATCTTTTTCCTGTGGTATACAGCTTAACATACAACACTGCCGAAGGCACACTGTTTAGACAACACCTGTAGCGTCGCGGTCTCAACGGTCAGCTTTGAAATCCATTTTGGCTCCCTTTTATGTCACCCAAACGTGACGTTCGGCCATACTCGCGGCAGGCTGGGGAGGCGGGCGTATCTCCTCTCGTTACCGCGGGGAGGCATTTCCTGGCAGATCGGCGGTGGCCAGATCTTCACCACATCACTTTGGATGCATAGTGCATGTTTGTCTGGCGGACCGATGTAACGGAGCTTACCGTCACACTCGTTCAGCTCCCTCCACGTAGCCCGGGCAGAAGCAATCTAATCTGCGTGGATTGACGAAGGGGCAGAGCTGCATTTTATAGCTGACCCGCGGGGCCGGGGGGGATCGGGGGTGGTGGCGGTTGCTTTTTGAAGTCTGTCTGATGAAGTTTATTGGATTGTCCCTACTGATTATCATAATAATGCCATCAAATACACTTTCATGGCCAAGGCCGCTGATTGCACTTGACAAGCCCTTCGCCGGGCTTTTTAAAGGAAAGCATCAAAGGGTCTTCTTCCAAGCTGCTGCGGGGAAGGAATTCTGCCTGAGATCCACTGAGAGCCTCTTTGCATATTTCAGCGCGTTCTCCCCTCCACTTTTCGCGTCTTGTCGGGATCTTGAGTTCAGAGGAAGGGATAGAGATAAAGAGTAGAGTCGATCCTCGAGTGGGAGAATGATGCCCTCTGCTCTGAGTTAGTGGTCGTGTCCTTTGCAGTGATTCAGGGGAGAAAAATGTGGCCTGTGTCTCTTTAAGAGTGCTGGCCTGTCTGTAAAATGCATCAGTCCTGTGGAGCAAACACAGGCCAGGACGGTGGGGAGGGGGGTTGGGAGGGAGGAGCGTGGGGCCCAGCAGAGGGAGGGAACGGAGCGGGAGGGAATAGCCACAGTCTGGGCTTCCAGCCTCCTGGCTAGACTGCTGAAATTGAGTTCCTGTGCTAGGCCACCCCTCCCTGCGGCATAGCTCTCTCTGCTAGCTACGACAGACCAAACAGACAGGCAGGGCACTCGGACAGACAGAGAGACGAGTTAGACTGACTAGACAGACAGGCAGGCTAGACCGGGACGTTAAGTGAAACCTGGCAGCTCACCATGCCCTGTCGCAATAACCACACACATGCCCCGAACACACACACACACACACACACAACGTGGTACTTTGTTCCAGTCTGTGTTTTGTAATGTCTGAAAGACTGAGTGACCCACACTACTCACAGTAAGTGAAGTGCATCACAGCTGCTCCCAGAGCCTAGGGAGCAGCTGAACGTCCCGGCGCGCTAGTGTTCTGTTACAGTGTCGTAGACCCGCGCTGCCTTTACAAGGACCCGCCTTAACTAGTCAAGACAAGAAGGGCACGGACGCTGACAGTCGTCTAATTCCTCTGCTGGCTGGCGCGCTGAACGACGAGTGATTCATTTCTGGGTGGGAGGAAGATCTCTGGGTCGATAACACGGGATCACGGATCTTCTGTCGTTCCTATAAAAAAAAAAAAAA
>JACXGK010005494.1:0-32839 GCA_016801125.1 Novumbra hubbsi | reverse complement strand
TACTGTACACGCTGCAACCCTCCCTCTCAGACACGTACTGTACACGCTGCAACCACAAAGCCACCAGCACGGACCAAGCTCACGCATAAACTCTCCATCCCTGCCGTCTGGCAAGAGAGACCAAAGCATTGGGACTGTGTATCAGCTTCTTCCCCCAAGCCAGAGTGTACAACTGCATACTATTGACATGACAATTATATTTAACTTCAATAGATGGCTTTTATTTTGAAAGAGTGCTGCCTGCATAATGTCCTGCTGCTAGCATAATGCTAATCCAAAAACGTAGAGGGAACACCTAGGCCACACCCACTTTTGATAAAAAACAATTAAAAAATCAGTTATGTATAAATGTTGTAAACAGTAATATACCAAGTCAGACATGTGATTCAAGCCGCATGTAAAGGTTGTCTCTCCTCGGTCATATTTCTTTTGGTGTTCTGTGACTTGGTTCCAACATCGTATCCAAATCGCCTTGCGCTTGGCTTCCTCTTCCTCAGATTTGTACTCCTTCCCTGAGAACACACACATTCGGTATATTGGAATTATAACTGATTTGTGCAATACAGTGTTTTCGATCGTCACCATACTCTCTCAGTGTCGTATTGAAGGTTTCTGCTTACATGAAAGACACAGGCCAGGATTACTTTTAAGAAAGGTATCAAAATACGGCTCAATACAGTTTCCAAGGCCATGAAGATACCATGTGCAACCTTGGAATGTGTACTGTATGAGCTACAATTATGATTAATGTGTACTGTAGGAGCTACAATTATGATTAATGTGTACTGTAAAAGCTACAATTATGATTTATGCATGTAAATTGAATAATGTACAAACTAATACAGCATGTGACATAATTACATAGTCACACACACAAGTTTTATCAGGAACACACGAGGAGTAAAAGGATTACATTTAAAAAAAAATGCAATCCCTGCACACTGTAAATCTTTACGCTTGATCAACAGTAGATCTCATTTAAATTATTACATTATTATTACATACATTATGTACATTATTATCGTTACCATGTTCAATTTTCCACTCTTCAAACTTCTTGTCCAGATCTTCGTTTTCGCTTGCCATCTTTGGAAGAACCTAAAACTAAAAGATGTGGAAAGTTATCTGACCATGTCTGACAAATATTTATTAAAGCTACTCCAAAAGGTTAGTAATTATAGGTGAACGCAATGCGGAGCTTTAAACTCGGTAAACTCCGCAGTGTTGAGCTTTAAACTGCACTGAATGGACTGGGACTATTAAACAACAATACATTATGCCGATTTAAAATAACATCAAAGCATTAGTCAAAACCGTCGTTGGACGTTGACCAGTAGAAGAACGCAACGAGTTTCTTTCAATGCAAACGTTGATTTGCTCATTCAGTATAATTGTATGTTGCTACAGGAGTACAGGTTATTAGGGGCTAAGCAGCGAAGCTATTGTGTTTCTTCTTTTCATTTTCTTCTGCCATGGGAGTCTATGGCAGCCAATAGACCCTTGTGGTTAAAAGTTGAGATTAGTAGCCTAGCTACTTGATATAAATGATACAATTACATAATTTTATAAATATATTTGATACATTATAATGTAAAAACAAAGTTAGGCCTATTGTTATCATATAAAATAAACAAATATACATTTGCTTTGTATTTAAAGTGATTTTATATACCTTCATACATTATATACAATAACCATACCATTAAGCTAATCAATTATTTAAAACGATTTCAAATGGGTTTGTTTGGTAATATTCTGAAAAGTACAGTGATTGTATGCATTATGTTTTAAATGTGTTTATTTGTATAATATTAAGGAAATATAGCCGTTATAATAACCTAAAATCCCACTTCTACCATGTGTATCTATTGTGGCTGCTTTAAAACAAATCAAATGGCTGCACAATTGCCCCAATCTGATGTATAGGGGCTCTATAACATCTGAAGTTGCATTATCTACGGACTGGACCTGTTTTTTGTTTGATGCCACTCCCTTGGACGTGTTTGTTTAGGATCAGTAAAACAGCTAAAGAATTCAGTAGGACGTAGGGGCTACATACAAGGGTCATATTTGCTCACAGAAAACTAGTTTGAAGAACAAAACAGATCCATTGTCAACGTCCCAGGAAGGTGTTCGTTTAATAAAATATACATTGACCTCGAATCAATGTCTCGCAAGATCACTTTTCATTTCACAGTTCATTAGGATTCTGCATAACAGCCTGAATATTATCAAATAGCCACTCAAACGTGTAAAACAACGCGTTAACAATGCAGTGAATATCAAGTCAATTACTAGAGATAGACATAGATACGAGTCTCGTTTATAATCCTATTCCGCGGTGCCCAAAATAATATGTACTATTTCGTTAAGCTTGATGAACTTGTCATTGTTTATATAGGATGCTAGTATTCACTTTTAACACTTCCGAAATATTTCCCACGTATAGGGCGGGTTCGTCACATCTACACGAGCATCGGATTTAATCTCAGACACCTCTAAGACACCCAATAATATATTCGGGTGGTTAACACTTGATTGAATTTTGGTCGAACTAACTTCTCTTACCTTTCCCAAAAAACAGATGGAGAGCCAGCACAGGACGAAGCGCCAGTACTTGTTGTTCTTTCTCTAAATTAATGGCAGGTCGCAGCCGTTGAAGGTGCCACTACTGCCACCTACTGAGGTCAGACATGACCTACCTACGTCATATCCCATTACTCAAGCCTGTTTTCCTGAGAAATTGGATTTACCGCTACCGCTGATTTGCCAATCTCGTTTATAAAAGGGAAGTAGTAGAAAAGGGGAATAGGGTAGAAAAGAAGCGCTACCATATTTGGCCTTTAAAAAATCTAAATCAATTAAACCATAATATAATATTCTTAAAATATGTTAAAAGGGTATTTCTGCTAACAAATGAGAGACTGTCCCAATGTTTAAATCATTGACTGAGAAGAATGGACATTGAAGTCAGGATGGACATTGATCTACGCAACTTTTCCAAAGGCAAGCAGTCAAACATCCCGTGCGTATGGCCGAATTTTGTTGTTTTAGCTGTTGCCATGGCGTAACTTAACGGACATCCAAATAAACAAAGAATTAATAATCAAAACAATAAATTGAAATAAGTGAAAAACTGGCCTACACATTTTCGTTCAAAATGTAAAAACTTTTTCGTGTACTTTGTGTGGCTCCGCCTTTCATATGATCAGCCGTCCTAATTGTGAACAATACTATTACTGTTATTATTGTATAACTCAAGCGTAAAACTTTGGTTTCAGAAGAATGCCTCAATAATTATTTTGATACATAACGCTTAACATATTTTGAAAACTGTGTGCTGACAACTGCAAGATAAGCTGACACGAGACTAAGTTAATAAGACTGATTAGGCAGAACTGCCACAAAGGCCAGGTGGTTAACCGAGATATTCACCTGGCCGTGGAAGCCCATTGGGGACTATATTCAATTGATAATACAATTTCACAAAAGCATGATCATTTTCAATATATATGATGTTTGAGACAATATTCAAATGAATATGCAATAATCCGAAATGCATTTGCATTTACACATACACATACACATATAGGCGTTCTATGGACAATAAACGGAATAACGGTTTGACATTACATTATCAAAGACGTACCTCACTTTACAGTGGGCTATTTTCAAATGTGAATGCAAATGTGAAAATTCAAATTCTATATGAACAACCTAGCCCAATTTGTGCATTATTTCAGTCTCAATAAAAATTTAAATGCACTTACTAGCTTTTTAATTTGGAAATAAAAACAGCATTGTACATCTAGTTTTCAAAGACTTTAATGTGCAGTGCAGTGGACAGAATTAAAATGCAATAAGCTAAACAGCGCCCTCAGTCAATTGCATTTCTATGTGCAATCTGTTAGACTTCTCATCAAGGTGGGTCTTCAGTTCTGATGCAACTTGTTCCACATGATTATATTACTACATAATCACAGGCTGTAATAAAGATAAAACAATGATACAAGTTGTTTAAGCATGATCATGTTTATTTCGTGATTTTGGCTACCAGTATATAATTATGGGATCAGTCAATCTCTCCCATTATGTTGACATTCTCTTGGTGCAATTTGAGAAACCACAGCAGAACCTAATTTGAGTTTATATGATGGTTCCTAGGTCTGTTGTGGGGACTCTTCACCAGGGTCTGAAAGTGTCCATTCTGGGGTTATTTCTTCAGGTTCAATTGCCTAAAACATTAAGCAAACAGTGAGAGAGACAGTTGGTGACCATATTTGAAAAACCCTGGCATCAAAATTATTGCTGGTCTTTCTGAATACTCAAGAATTTGACAGACATAGACAGTACCGTAAATTCCTCTGGCTCGGGTTGAGGTGTCTAAAACGTCAAACAGTGAGAGAGACATTTGGTGACCAAATTTGAAAAACACTGGCAGTAAAATTATTGCTGTTTTTTCGGACTACTCAAGAATTTGACAGACATAGACAGTACCATAAAGTCATCATCCGTAGAGTCAAAATAATCTTGCTCGGATTGAGGTGTCTAAAACATCAAACAGTGAGAGAGACATTTGGTGACCAAATTTAAAAAACACTGGCAGTATAATTATTGCAATTTTTTCAGACTACTCAAGAATTTGACAGACATAGACAGTACCATAAAGTCATCATCCGTAGAGTCTTGAATTTCTGGCTCGGGTTGAGGTGTCTAAAACATCAAACAGTGAGAGAGACATTTGGTGACCAAATTTGAAAAACACTGGCAGTCTAATTATTGCTGTTTTATAGGACTACTCCTGAATTGGACGGACAAAGACGGAACCATACAATGTCGGTAGAGTCTTCTCCATCTTGACTGAGTGGCAGAGATGACGTGACTGCCACAGTAGCAGCCACAAGCACAATCATCACAAGAAACTTCATGCTAGAGGAGGCATAAAACACAGACAGATTCATAGAGTGTGAATTAAAATGATCAATCCATAATTTAACAGGTTATCGTTATTCGTGATGTATGTATCATTTAAATCTTTAAGGGGTGGTCTCTATACACTACCACTTTGGATTTGATACATGTGATGTCATGATGCTCACAATTCATACAGAAACTACAGAATTAAAGACGGTCGGTTTTTAAATTGCCGCTGGAGGGCCTAAAAATCACAGCCATCCAATATTGGTTTTCAGCCTTGTTCCCTGCATACAGAGATTTCTCCAGATTCTCTGCATCTTTTAATGATATCATGTACTGTAGATAATGAGTTCCCTAAACTCTTTGCAACTCGTTTTCTGTTGAGAAACGTTCTTCTTAAACCATTGCACTATTTGCCAGCGCAGTCTTTCACATGGTGGTGATCCCCTCCCTATCCTCACGTCTGACAGACCCATTCTCTCTGATATGATCTTTTAATACCCAAATATGAAACTGACCTGCCGCCTAATTTGATGTTCTGTAAATGCATAAAAATACCCTGAAAAAAAACATGAACATTAACTCCACAGTCATTGTATGATTTCAAATCTAGCATCAGAATACAGAGCAAAAACTGTCTCACAAAAATAAATTACTCACAAATACTTTGGGATTTCACAAACTCAGCAAATTTGCGTGAATACCCTCAGATAGCTTACCTTCCGCAGACCTGAAAGTGCCAGGTGACTAAAAACCAAGTGATTAGTGCTATGGTCATTCAAAGACGGGGATCTACTCTTATAGCCACTGGGTAGACCACACCCAGACATAAGGCAAACAGTATAGTTCAGTGATTTTAAGGGCACCATACACATAACGCAATACAACACAGGTGTCAAACCGGATCCACGGAGGGCCGAGTGTCTGCAGGTTTTCGCTGTCACCTTGTACTTGATTGATTAATTAGGTCACTAATTGGTTAGGTCTACCCTCATCTGGTTGTTTAGGTCTGAACTGGGAACCAATTTACAGGAAAAAACAAAAACCTGCAGACACACGGCCCTCCGAGGAACCGGTTTGACACCCCTGCAATACAAGGATGTTATTACAAAACAATGTGCCATATATGAATTTTGAGAACTTGCAAGAAATGGCAATATTTTTTATAAGAGAAACTTATCTCAACCATCCAAGAACAGTTTGGTGACAAATGATGGAGCTCTTTGCCATACGTTTGCAAAAATTGTAACTCTGTGGCTTGGGAAACGAGACATATAAATAACATTAAGCCCATTGAGAACTTGTGGTCAATCCTCAAGAGGCAGGTGGACAAACCAGAACCCACAAATTCTGACTTCTGACTTGAACTTCAAGCATTGATTATGCAAAAACTGGTCGACTGATGATGTTGCAGGCAGCATAAGGTTCCCCAGTGCGTCTCCAGGCTCATTCACGTCTGTCACATGTGCTCAGTGTTAACCTGATCTCATGTGAAGAGAAGGGCCTCCAATGGCGGATCTGCCAAATCTGGTGTTCTCTGGTGAATGCCAACTGGGCTGCACGGTGCTGGGCTGTGAGCAGAGGTCACACCAGAGGACACCTGGCCCTCATGCCACCCTCATGAAGTTTGTTTCTGACATCTTGGTCAGAGAAACGCACACCAGTTGCCCGCTGGAGGTCATTTTGTAGGGCTCTGGCAGGGCTCCTCCTGTTCCTCTTTGCATACAGGAGCAGATTCTGGTCCTGCTGCTGGGTTGATGCCCGTCTACGGCCCTGTGCAGCTCTCCTCATGTAACGGCCCGTCTCCTGGTATCTCCTCCATGCTGTTGAGACTGTACTGGGAGACACAGCAACCTGTTTTTTGTTATTCGCAGGTTAAACAATTGCTTGTTTTTCTTGTTCTTTATTTGTCTTTATATTGTTATTCTGGACAATAATTAGTAGGTAGGGCGCCCTTGTTTTACCTCAGCTAAAATTTGTTGAACTTGACATGCAACCATGGGCCGGTGTCATGCCCTGGCTGTGGTCCTCTAGCCATCTCTGTGCTTTGGGCCTCATAGTCAGGGCATGACGCACTGAGTGGCCTCTAGCCATATCGGTGCCACTGTGGGCTCCTCAATCAGAGCAGCTGCATTCAGTTGCCTCTGATTGGGGAGCCTATTTAGGGTAGGGTTGGCCACACATTTGGGGTGGTTGATTGTTTGTATAGCACAATGTTCATGTCCTATCCAATTCCAATTCTAATTGCAAGTGAATACTCTACATGTTATTTGTATATTGTTTTATGTTTGTTTAAACCTTTCATTTGACGTTTACAGTTCGTGTCAGTTTATCTGTTTGTTTTAAAGGATTAAACCCTCTTTCATTTACAATGTCTGCATTTGGTTTCGCTACGCTACCAGGATGTGGCAGACGGATTACAGTATTTACATTATTCAATAACTACTGTTCCATTTGTTATTAGACTGGTACCACTGATACTACTTTTGTTTAAAAAAACAAAACAATGTGTGGGCACTGGACCTATATTTTGAATAAATATTCTGCTTTAAAAAAATGTACTGCAGATTTTCATTAATTACAGTCTATTTTCTAATTATTTATTCAATTCTTTTATGTTGATATCCTGTCATTAAACAAGACAAATCCTCTCTTTCAGGCAAATTGTTTCGTATGCAGTTGTGCTCAAACGTTTGCATATCCTGGCAGAATGTTTGGCATTGATAGAAAATATATGACTGATCATGCAAACCAAATGTATTTAAGGATCGTGATCATATGAAGCCATGTATTATCACATCGTTGTTTGGCTCCTTTTTAAATCATAATGATACCCGAAATCACCCATATAGCCCTGATCAAAAGTTTACATACCCTTGAATGTTTGGCCTTGTTACAGACACACAAGGTGACACACAGGTTAAAATGGCAATTAGAGGTTAATTTCCCACACTTGCAGCTTTTTACATTTCAATTAGTGGCTGTGTATAAACATTGTAAAGAGGAAAAAGGATATAAAAAGATATCCAAAGCCAGTCAGAACTAAAGATTTCAGCCACAACTGCCAGAAGAATTGTTTGTGTTACAAAAAAAAAAACACAGGTAACCACAGGTAACACAGGAGAAATACAGACTGATCTGGAAACAGACGGTGTGGTTGTTTCAAGGAACACAATACGACGATACTTGAAGAAATATGAGCTGCATGGTGGAGTTGCCAGAAAGACGCCTTTACTGCACCAATGCCACAAAAAAAGCCTGGTTACAATATGCCCGACAACACCATGACACGCCTTGCAGCTTCTGGCACACTGTGGAGGGATGAGCCTAAAATAGAGCTTTAAGGTCCCAATGTGTGTTTGAAGAGGGGTCAACAAGGCCTATAGTGAAAAGAATCCCATGCCCACTGTGAAGCATCGTGGTGGCTCACTGATGTTTTGGGGGTGTGTGAGCACTAAAGGCCCGGGGAATCAGGTGAAAATGTATGGCAAGATGAATGCAGCATGTTAGAAATAAATACTGGCAATTTGCATTTTTCTGCAAGAAAGCTGCGCATGGGACACTCTTGGACTTTCCAGCACGGCAATGACCCTAAGCACCATCCACATGGTTACAGCAGAACAAGGGGAAGATTCTGGAGTGGCCATCACAGTCTCTGGAGGCATTTTGCCAAGATTAATGGGCAGCTATGCCACCTGCAAGAATGTGGGGCCTCATAGACAACTATTACAAAAGACTGCATGCTGTCTTTGATGCTAAAGAGAGCCATACACAGTATTAAGAACAATGGGTATGCAGAGTTTTGAACAGGGGTCATTTAATTTTTTTCTTTGTTGCCATGTTTTGTTTTATGATGGAGCCATTCTGTTACAACCTACAGTTGAACATGAATCCCAAAAGAAATAAAAGTGTGTTTTGCCTGCTCACTCCTGTATTTTCTTAATAATGGTACATCTATTACCAATTCTCCAAGGGTATGACAACTTTTGAGCACAACTGTATGTGTATATATATTATAAAAACATGTTATTCTGCTAATGATGTTGGGGAGGGTCTGACTCTGTCTGTCCAACAAGGGCATTTCTGTTCTACAGTTAAGCCATGTAAAGTATTGTAAGACTTTAGACTATTTTACAGTTACTTAGAACCAGATGTTTTCCCGATTTATTCTTTGTCCAGACCAGGCTTTTCTAAAATAATTGTATGCATGCAAAAATATTTTAATTCTATATAAATGTATTGCACAGGTAGGGTTATTATTAGGCAGCTAAAATATTATTTTAAACGATCTATCCGCAGGTAAACTCATATTAAGTCAACAGCCTTTTCTGAATAGCACAGTATTGACTTTGGCTAGGCCAGAATTGGCATATTCGTTTAAGCAAAAAGACATTGCATAAGATGCGCGTCCACTAATCTTCCTAGCTAGAGTTCAATTATCAGATCAAGCCTTAAGATTAAGGTTTATTGACCAGAACAAGTCTTTGTGTCTAAACAGCACAACTGCACCGTCCCAATCAAACAGGCCTGAAGTGATCATCTAATCTTGATTGATCCATGTCTGCTTTAATCAAACTGTTAAAATTGTATTTCTCTTTTAATGTCCTTACTATCTTCTGTAAAGCGCATTTATGTATGAATTGTGCTATAGAAATAAACTTTATTGATTGAAAGACCGTGTACGTAAAGTGCAAGTATTCACGTGCCTCAAAGAGTTGGGAGCAAAATCGTCCCCCTGGTTTACGAAGCTGCCAATTGGATCGGATCTTTTGACCACTATAGTCCTTCCTCCATGCACAAGCACATAGGGCCTGAGAAAGGTCCTCTCTAGAAGTGAGTGAAGGAGATCCATTGGAGTGTAAGTTTTCAAACATATATTCAGTAAATCTGTTTTGCTAACGCGTTTCATTGCTTTTAATGGGAACAGAGCACAATAGTGCCTGAAACAAAGCTCCCCTGGTTGACCAACGAAACCATTTGGGACGGAGAACCGCTGAGCGTGTGAAAACTCTGCTGCCGCAAATAGAGTCATTTAACCAACCGCAAAGGATTCACCTCAGAAATCATAATACGGCTGCCATCACACCATCAGTGAGCTGGTTCCAGTAGCAGACATACCATAAGTCTTAATGTGATACATGTGATAATCTGGTACAGGTTCATCTTTGACTTTTCTGTCCATAAAACTTTTTTTTCACAGAACTCTACATGATCTGGAAGTCTGCCGGATAATCTTTAAGTATTTGCATCATTATACATTGCAAAACAATCAATGTTTCAACAGCTCCTATTCATGTATTGTATTGACCAACTGCAATATTCTGAAAACATACAAACACTATGAATAAAAGCCTTGGCTACAGTTGGATATGGTATGTCCCCTAAGACATTAATCTACAGAACCACTAAACAGGCATAAGAAAATTATGGTTACTAAAAAATGGTTCCAATCTTAAATGTTGTCCTCAGCCCAACATGAATGCATTGTCTGAGGCCCAACAATATGATATTTGCCTGAAGACCACAGTTATGATGTTATATGCCTGAGGACAACCGCTAAGTGGTTGTTTGCCTGAACACAATAATGTAATGTTAAGTTATGGACAACAACTAAATGTTATTAGCCTGAGGACCATATGGTAATGTTGGGCTGAGGACCACATATAACATTGTATTTGCCTATGGCCTACAGTTACAATGCAATTTGCCTGAGGAAAACAGCTAAGATGTCATTTGCCTGACAGCTTTCATTTTGGACTGAGGCCAACAGCTAAGTTTATATATGCCTGAGAAAATTTGAGTTTGTTGATCTGAGGACAACAGCTATGAGTTTATTTGCCTGACTATATTACTGTAATGTTTGGCTAGGGAAAGCAGCTAATATGTAATTTGCCTGATGACAATACAGTAATGCTGGGGCTTGTGTCAATAAAAGGTTAAGTGCCTGCGGCCAATAAAGTAAACAACCGAAGGCAGCTAGCTATCTGACGTTAGCACGTTAGCAAGCTAGCTAGCTAACGTTAGCAAGCTGGGAGCCATAACACCAAGATCGCTAATTAGGTCATATTAGAACCAGCCTCTAGCTAGCTATCTAATTTCTATCTATCTAGCCTGCTACCCGTTCTACTAGATGCTAGCAAGGATGTATCATTAGCTGCTAGATGTGCGCATTTAGTCATAAATAGGCTAGACCATAGATTATAGCATTATCTAACATTGGAATAAGGTAAGGATGTCGGCCCGCCTCGCACGTCTTTATAATATCGAAACGTAACGTGACATGTAACAGGTTGCCAGCACGAGTTTGCTCAAATAATTAAACATTAAATAAAGAGGGTGACAATCTTTCCTGCAGCCTGTTCAAGAAAATGAAATGTGCTCTCTTAGACAGCCCTGTTCCGATCTCCCTGCCTAATGGCTGACATTCACGATGATCCGCCTGCCTCCTGTTAAGGCGGTGGCCAAAGACGACGGCCTGAGGACGCGGTGGACTCGGTAACTGAGGACGTGGAGTGTCAGGAGGAGGATCTGCTTGTCCTGTTCTCGAGAACAGGCCCCTCTTGCGGCTCGCCCTAAGACAACACAGAATTGTCCTCCCTCTGACAACATGCGCTAATCAATTATTTTAAAGGTGTAGAGTACTTTATTTTCAAATGACTGATTTCAGCATTCTGTTGTAAATTGTGACCGCACTTGAAGCGCGGTGATTTAAAGCATAGTGTTCTAAAGCACAGCGAAATGTGTACGCATCTGTTCAAAGTTAACAGAGTGACTGCAATTTGAAGTCAAGGATACAGTGTTCAAGAGTACTTCTATGGTATATTTATAACACAGTGCCAGTATTGTTGCATCAATATAGATTGACTAGAGCTCATGGAGTGCTTAAATTCTTGCCAACTTTCATAGATAGAACACATTTTATCGAGGCCCTGTTTGTACAGTACTCTGACTGATTTTATCTACCAACTGAACTGCTAGTCCAATTCATTGCTCCTAAATGCTCATGGACAGATGTCCATTTTACCATTCATTCCAGATTACAGTCTATATACAGATGTTCACCAGCCTCTCTACAGTCTATATACAGATGTCCATTTTACCATTCATTCCAGATTACAGTCTATATACAGATGTCCATTTTACCATTCATTCCAGATTACAGTCTATATACAGATGTTCACCAGCCTCTCAACAGTCTATATACAGATGTCCATTTTACCATTAATTCTAGTGACTTCCCAAGTTATTCTAACTGCAGATATAAATATGAAAGTGTCATTTTTATTTTTTATTATTAAATGTAGAAGTTCACCTAATGTACAGATGTTCACCAGCCTCTCTAAAGTCGATCTACTAGCTAATGTCATCACAAAAGCAGCCAGTTTACTCTAAGGGTTGTGGTTAGGTATGAAACCACTGAATTGACACTGACCATATACTGACCGTTTAAACTTAAAACCCTTTAAACCCAGACTTTATCTAATGTTCCCACGTTTCCAGCTGGCAGCCATCTTAGACCGGAGTGAAATCTGGCTACACTGGGAGTAGTGGTATGACCAAACAATGACTCGTCTGTCCTACCCACAGACCTGAGAATGACTACTGAAATGCCTGGGAAAGTTACATTCTCAACAAGACGTCTGCCATCTTTAGATTATCTTCACACATTCATTTTCCACCACAGTCGTTCCGCCACAAACATAGATTTATTTCAATGTTTTAAACATGTATTTACATTCAAAAAGCACAATCACACTTCCAAGAAGTGAAAGGCCTCAAATTCATTATTACTACAAAAAAACTAAATTATCCGAAATTATTTCCCGGGTGTTCGTGTCAGTGGGATCTTCAGCTCTCCTGGAACTGTGACGGGGAAAGGGAAAACCATTAGTCATCAACAGAAACAAACTCTGCTGTACTGACTATGTAAACAGCCAGGGGCCCTTCGTGATCATTTTGATTGATAATGATGTTGGGGTAACTAGTGAGATAGTTTAGATGTAGTAATAGACGTACCCTTCAGACCAGGGGGTAGCTGGAGGCGGTGGCGATGCCACACTGGTTGTGCTTGTTCCGGGACATCATGATGTAGCCCTTACTTCCCCACTCGAGGCCCCAGCTGGAACACACACACAGCAAGCACAAACTCAGGGGGTTCTCAAAGGCAGATGGATTTGGACAAGCTGGTTTGGGGGGCGACTTACAATAAGTCTATACATTTTGAAAGCGCTAGGTAAAACAACCACACAGCCTTGTTGCGAATGCATTCTAACCGAACAATTAGTAATCGGCACACAGCAGCGCCGGGAAGAAGGAAGGCCTAGCTTTATTTCACTGTAAAGGAAGAAGGAAGGCCTAGCTTTATTTCACTGTAAAGGAAGAAGGAAGGCCTAGCTTTATTTCACTGTAAAGGAAGAAGGAAGGCCTAGCTTTATTTCACTGTAAAGTGTTTTCTACCTGTTCTTCACCATCCAGTAGTCCTTGCCGTCATCGCTGGTGCCATAACCTACCGCCAGCACGCCATGATCAAGCTCTTCGCTGCTGCATTCTGGTTCGTCATAGACACCTGACAAAAAACATCCGCAGTTTTTGCCAATGTACACACAGAGAGCAGATATGAGTAGGCTATATATTCAGAATTGTTTGGCAAAAATATATACAAGTATTGAAACCCAAACACTACATTCAATGCACCAAAAAAATATATAGCTATGGATGTAAAATCACGGTTTTATACATGTTTTAGGCTATATTATGATTGTTCAGATGTACCTTGTTTGTTTGTAAGACACCGTTGTGGAGTGACTCGAGTAAAGAAAGGAAAACCCGATCTTAGATATTGTTTTAAGAAGCTGCCGGCAGGAAGGCAACGCGTCACCAAAAGCCTCACCTGAGTCGTACAGCTGGAAGGAGGAGTGAGCGGCATCGATAGCGACGGACACGGGTCCGATGGTTGCCACGGCTTGCTTCAGGGCCGTCTCGTCTCCGCTGGTGATGTCGACATAACCGGTGCAGGTGGCACCTACACTGTCGGGTTTGTAGCGGCACGTCAGGTCCTGTGGAAGGAACGTTCACTGTTTCATACACTGTACACTGTAGAGGTTTAGTTGGTATGTTTCATACACTGTACACTGTAGAGGTTTAGTTGGTATGTTTCATACACTGTACACTGTAGAGGTTTAGTTGGTATGTTTCATACACTCTACACTGTAGAGGTTTAGTTGGTATGTTTCATACACTGTACACTCTAGAGGTTTAGTTGGTATGTTTCATACACTGTACATTGTAGAGGTTTAGTTGGTATGTTTCATACACTGTAGAGGTTTAGTTGGTATGTTTCATACACTGTACACTGTAGAGGTTTGGTTGGTATGTTTCATACACTGTAGATGTTTAGTTGGTATGTTTCATACACTCTACACTGTAGAGGTTTAGTTGGTATGTTTCATACACTGTAGATGTTTAGTTGGTATGTTTCATACACTCTACACTGTAGAGGTTTAGTTGGTATGTTTTATACACTGTACACTGTAGAGATTTAGTTGGTATGTTTCATACACTGTACACTGTAGACATTTATTTTTAGACATTGTTGAGGTTTAGTTGGTAATTGCTGATGGCCCGACATATCAACAGAAAAGTCCACAACCTTCTCTTTGCTGTCTATATAATATCATATAATAGCAGTTTGTTAAAACAATAATCTACTTATAATAAGTAGAATTAGTATTGACTACTAGAGCTGCAAGCAAATACAATATACCAAAGATAAAACTACACACTCAATGTAAATGTGTGAAAGTAAAGCTTTCTTTCCAATGTGAGACATTTAGTTACATATTTAACGGTAAAACAAGGCTTCCAATCTGCCAGATTTGTGGACATATACCGCACAAACACCCACGAACATCTCAAAACCCTGGCACAACACATGCCTAGGCCAAGTTTTGCCCTGCACATTGTCCTTTAAAGAAGCCACCTTTTTCTGAACACAACCCCACCAGACAACACCGATCTCCGCTGAATCTACTCTTACACTCCCCTAGATGGCAGTGTTGAGCCCCTCTTTTGATCTGGAGGGATATACCAGGCAATCAGATCCAAGATCTGTGAACATTATCAAATTATTCTAATAAAATCAGTTTGTAATATTTGTTTTCTTTAATATAGGGCTGCACAAAAGGTAACTTAACTTATTGGTAAGTGAAATGTTTCGTAACATTTGTTGGCAACCCTGGGCTCTGCACTGTGTTCAGCCCCCACCTCATCCTGATAGGGGTAGGATTCCTCCGTTCAACCCTCACCTCAGCCTGTGTTCAGCCCTCACCTCAGCCTGTGTTCAGCCCCCACCTCATCCTGATAGGGGTAGGATTCCTCCGTTCAACCCCCACCTCAGCCTGTGTTCAGCCCTCACCTCAGCCTGTGTTCAGCCCTCACCTCAGCCTGTGTTTAGCCCTCACCTCAGCCTGTGTTCAGCCCTCACCTCAGCCTGTGTTCAGCCCTCACCTCAGCCTGTGTTTAGCCCTCACCTCAGCCTGTGTTTAGCCCTCACCTCAGCCTGATAGGGGTAGGATTCCTCAGTGTCCACGCCTCCGGGAGCCAAGGACTTGATGTAGTCGAAGGCCTGGTCCATCAGTCCGCCCATGCACCCCATGTTACCGAAACTCCCAGAGCAGTCGACCAGCTGCTGCTCGCTGAGGGACACCAGCTGGCCGGTCTTCTTGAAGTGTTGGCCCTCCAGGGAGCCGGTCTGAGGGAGGCAGGGGGAGGCGTCAGCGGGGAAATAAACTGAGCTCTCACTCCGAGCTACGCAACGTCTTAGGGCCGCGGCCCGCAGTGTTTAAAAAAGATTTCCTGACTGAAGAGAGAACGTCCAAACGGCGCTGTGATTGGCTCTGGGCCCCACGCCGGGCCACATGGTACACCGGTGAAACGGATCAAGCACTAGAACGCATCAGCCAATTGCATCTGAGAGGGTTAACTCTGGTTCTGGTTAACCCGTCCCTTACCGCACTGAAGGACCAGCAGGAGCCACACTGCTTCTGGTCCTTGATGGGGGTGACGTAGCCCTTGTCCCTCCAGTCCACCGTGGTGGGCAGGTCTTTGTCTCCGACCGCAGGGAAGAAGGTGGAACCGGCACGGGGCTTGGAGGAGTTGAAGGAGCCCAAGCAGCCCTGGGAAACGAGGTGCCGGTACTCCTGGTTGTCCTGGGATACCGGGAGCAAGCAGACGCATTCAGACTCTATTCATTTAGCGTCTTGTTTTACAGTTTACGGTTTGTGAAACGTTCATTAAATTGGTGTTACTTGTGAGTACCTCATGGGTTAAAAATATATAAATGTAATCCATTATTATTATGTACTGTCAATTATTATGTCAGAGCTACACTATATAAATGTAATCCATTATTATTAAATGTAATTATTCAAGTCATGGGAGCAGACATGAACACGCATTTACAGTATATGATCAAAACATTCCTTCTGAATTGTAAATGTGAGAGCTGTTCCACGCTGGCATGCTCCCCGTCCGTACCAAGTCAGCAAAGTAGGTCATGCCCAGGCGGTAGGACTTGATGCCCTGGTCGGCCAGCATGTTGTGCACTAGTACCAGCCGGCGGTTGGAGATCCAGGAGTTCCGGTGTTGGGCCTCCTCTGTTGGAGAGCCGTAGGACTTCCCTGTAGGAGCAGGTGAGGTCAGACTTTAGATGTGTCGAATTAACATTAACGTATGTCAACACATTTCTGACGTTTTAACTCCATGCTCAGTGTACTTATCGCACGTCTGATAAGGAAGTAGTAGAAAAAAGCCAAAACTGACTTTTACTTTACTAACACGTGCCTCTATTACATTTCCTTAGGCTGTGAGTTGCTCCATACATGTTGTATTTGTACGTAAGCAGCTCTACTCTAAAATCAACACAGGATAATGAGAAAACAACAAAACACGTATCTCTTTCACCGATAAGACACAGAAGGGAAATGGTAAGATGCCTCTTACCAAACTTCAGTTTCCAGGCGTGGAACTCCAGGTCCTCCAGAGAGAGGCTAGCGGCACATGCCACAGTCACAACCGCAGCCACAAATATTAACCACTTCATTCTGAGGAGAAAGTGGACAGAGATTTTATCAAGAATGAAAGAAAATTACTTCTCTATAACTCCCTTGTACCTCTCCATAAACACTACCTCTTTATCCGTATCTCTCTCTATACATCTATCTTGCAATCAAGCCTTCTTACAACTCAGACGCAGGAAGTGTGTGTGTGTGTATGTGAATGTATCTCTACAATCTATCTGTCTGTCTGTGTGTAGATACTCACCTGTGTGTGTAGGAGGAGTAGAAGCCACTGGCTGGTGATGGAAACTTCTCAGTCAGTGCTCTGCTTAAGTACTTCTTGGGTTATGGTTCAGTCAGGTGCCGGTCATGTAGCCATAAACATCAGCATGAGAGACACCAAGCAGGACACTGGACAATGATTACCAGTCAACTCATTGACAACAGTCTATTGGGAAATCACACCGGAGTTTTTGCATGACTGTCATTTTTGTTTATCGCCATGTCAGATGTTTTTTTGTACACTGTCAGTGAACATTACAGTCATTAGCATGTTCTTAACAAGCAAAGAATATTATAACATCTGGTTTAGATTGACGTATGAATTTAAAAACATCTACACTTTAAAAGCCTGTTGTTAATTGTTTATATTTGCTTTTTATTTTAATGACTTTATGAACAAAGCTTTTTCATGCAACATGATTCAATCCAGGAGCTCAATAACACAAACCATCAAAACACTATTGACTCATCCACTTAGTTTCTGATGTAACTGTTTAGGGATTGTTGGTTTTGTTTCCATATTCAAATGTGTTTTTATCTTTATTTCCATCAATGGTGTTGACTCGCCTGATTCCAATAAATGACTAATACATCATTTACGGGAGGATTTGTTTTCCCTCATTTATTGAATCTAGCTGTAGGTGTCATCTGTCATGTTAGTTGTGTGTATCCCTCACGTCAATCTTTCCATAAGGACTGTTGGACTATTTCTGTGTTTTCCAGATGTCTTGTGGCAATGGGCACATTGTAAATTCTCCTAACTTCTCCTCGAGAAAGCCCCCAGGGCATTATGGGAAGCTGGGTGGGAGGGACGCTAGAGGACCAAGTTCATGTGACAGCAGTTGTGGCGTCAGCTGCATGTCAACACATTTTGTATACATTTGGACCACAGGCGACCAGCTCCACCCAGTTCACAGGGTCAAATAGTCACATCTGACTCCAGGACAAACTCCCTGCAAACAGCGTGTATATACATCTTAAAGATGTCTCCGTATATATAATTTGTGGCTAAAACATATTTCCCAATCAGTATCTAATATGAACTAAAAAAATGTGAATTGAAATCTTATGTAGTTGTTTGACAAGTATTTGAACTTGCTCAGATTGAAAATATATTCAGTGGCATTTTCTCTTTTGTTTCCAACAACAGCACATCCTGTCAGCCCACAAACTTCCTGTTAGATATTTAGGCTAGAGAGGTTCCCTCTAAATGTTTGGTCTTTTGTACAACGCTCTATGAATTGAGTCCTCATAGACCATTTTACCAGTGGTAGCTATGGGGTGTCAGAAAGAACAATGTATATTGTAATTGTTTCAAAATCATTTCCATGTGTGTAATTTTTGCATGGTCACTCTGAGTCAATGACAATCACGGTGGGAGGGGCAATGGGCGTGCCTTGAAGTCACAAGACATTCCTGTCAAAACAAAACCACACACAGTAAAATCCAGTAAAAAGACAAATGAAGACGTAAGCCAAAAACTCTGATGGAAACGGCATTGAACTCAGAACCTTTTTGCTTTTGCTGCCTATGGTATCACATGCTCAAAGCTAAGTCACTCTTCTTGTCACAAGTTTTGGTATCACATTTTTCTTGGAGCAATGTACAATAGCTATAAGCCTGCCCAAGAAAATCTAAAGTATAGACCTAAAATTTAACAGAACTGTTTTTTTGAAGAAAGACACAACATGTTATAATAATAAATGTATTTTGCGGGTTATATATTGAGTATAGCGGTGAAGGTTAGATGGTTATTGAACCCCATAGTGGTGAAGGTTACAATGTTATTGAACCCCCATAGTGGTAAAGGTTACATGGTTATTAAACTCCCATAGCGGTAAAGGTTACATGGTTATTGTTTTGTATTTATAATTAATTTACAATAATTTTGGGGTTCTATTTAATACTTAGTCGTTCTGAAACTTTCTGTGATGATCAGTAGCAAAAAAAACTTTCAATAAAATATATTTTGATATCATGTTACAATAAGATGTGGAATAGGCCAAGGGAGTTTAATACTTTAAAGAGACTTCAACTGTATTTTTGTAAGATCAAGAGATATAGTAATGTTGTTGTTGCCTTCAGTTTCATTGTAATGTGCACGTTGGCTAGATGACTACATCTTTACAGTATGCAGTGCTAAATTGGGATTGTAGGTTTTCTGTGGAGGAAGTGTGATGTCACCTAAGCCACAGAAGGTTACATTGACTGTACCGTTAATGGAATTAGTTGGAGAGAAAAATACACAGAGAAGGTGTCTGTGTAAAACACATCTTTTCTAAAGGATGTGTGAGAAAACAACACATCAGCAGTGTTGAACAATCTTACAGTAAAACCCAGGACCACCTCACACATACCTGTTGGCAAGTTCACACTGGTCGAAAGTGAGGTTGCGTGAAGTTTAGTACTTCTGCTGAATTTAAAGCTGGAGTCAATTTGAACTCTAAAAGTAGATAACATGCCATTAAAAATGACAGGTCATAGATCAAGATTGATTGGGCTTTTTGTTATTGGGTTGACGAAGGTGACAGTTGCCAAAATAATTTTTTTTACTGTTGTTGGTTTATTCGAGTTGGTTAATACAATTTTTTTCAGATCTACACTTACAGTAAAAACGAGTTAAAAAGATTTCAGTAAAGAGCAATGTTATTGGTATAATCCAGATACAAATCATCTGACATTAAAAGCTGGTTGCTGTACAAAAAATGTCACCTGACTTTTTTCCAGCCCCAATAACCTGATAGTGTCGTTGAACAGGGCGTTGTCATTCCTGCATAGCCTTGGGCGATGTTTTGTTCCGTGTTGCTGTGGAAACCCAATCAAAAATAATAATTCAAAACTGCATTCAAGGTAACTGTCAAAAATATCGTCTGAGAACTAGGTGAAAATCTATAACGCAGGTCAAATACAGGAAGTTCAGGCTAAGGCCGAATACAGGTGTGTTTTTATGAATATGACCCGTGACTAACACTGTTTTAGTTTTGGACTGCATGTTGACTATTTTTAAAAGGTCATTTCTGGTTGGAAAAAAGAGATCAAGCAACCGAGATTAACTAATGCGGCGGATGGTATTTCATTTGTGGCGGTTGGCGTTTTGCATCTTTTGAGCACTAACGACACCCTACCCCTAGAGGGCATAATTGCCCATACTTACTGCTTAGAAGTCTGAAATTCGGTATTGCAATTCAAATCTGCCTAACATAGCCATTGCATGTAGGGTAAACTTCGGGAAAGTAAATGAGACATTTGCTAGGCAAAAGTATTACTGTGCTTATGAAGGAAATATTCTCTGCGTTATCATTTCTAATGCCATGACCTATTATGATTGTATCTTAACGGCGCGGAGTTTTCCCGTTTTTGTTACAACCCCAAACCAGCACACCTGATTAATTTGATCATCAATCCGTTAATTACTTTAATTAATCACATTTCATGGTAAAAGCTAACATTTTAAACGTATTGCTTCGGGAAACCACTTAACAAGCCCACACAATGTGCTTTAACATTTCTTCAGTGCTACAATTGGCGGCTACTAATGAACAAATACAAACGTTATATCAATTCTTTTTTTAATTCGATTAAATTAACGTGACGTTTTAACTTACTTAGAACGTATTACTATTTAAATATCATTATTGTGGCTACTTGGACATGCTAAGCTACACATAACACCGTAAAATGTCCTTTGTAAAGTAATATCGATGGAACATATTGCGTATGTACATATTTGTAGATTGTCTGGCACAGGGTTTTTAAAGCAACAAGATACTGGTCCTCATAAACTAATTCCAACTTGATTACGTGTGTTATTCCAAGTTTAGGAGCAACGCTTGGATTCCCAATTTAACACTATCCGGATGAAGCGCTCTTGAATATTTGGCTTAAGCTATATGGCTCCGTTGAAAGGCAGTGCACTTCAAAGGAAATAGTGTGCTATATTGGACAACACTTGGCTGCTTTCCGATGGTTTAAAATTAATGGCCGTCTAAATTAACGCGTGCAATGTGTCGCATACTTACACAATTGATCAATAGCACATCAAGCAACGCTTGCATAGCTAGGCGGTTTGGACACGTCTCATCTTACACATAATTGGAATTCACCTCGTTCTCACTTTCTAGGTGACAAAGTGTCGAGTGGAATGGAGGGTCCGTGTGGAATGGGGCTGGACCGGAACCCCCTCATTAAGATTTAGGAATGTAGTTATGTATTGATTTGATTTGCATCCGCATAACTGTTGTCTAGACACAAATTTATAACACGGTCAATTCAACTGTAAAACATCTTCAGACTGTCACTTCAGACGATCATCTTTCCCTGGCTTTTTTTTTTACGAGCTAACATTTTAACATGAAGCAATAATGAAGCGTGGTGATTTTGTGGTAGAAAAATGTCTTTCTGGTTGAAAATAAGTAATATGACCAGTTCACAACCAGGTAGAGGTAACGTTTGTTAACAACACTAGGAAACATTTTAATATAGTCAGAACAATGCATATATATAGTCTATATTTTCAACTTGACAATTAAGTCGCACACGTCATTAAGGTAACGGCCCTTTGTTTAAAATGCTCAACTATAACCACAAAACAATATCAAAAAGTGTAAATAACTATGAGGCCTAAAGGCAAAACATTTAGCCTTATAGGGCGTGAAATGGAATATCTGGAGAAATGCGTTTTCCCTTTTATTATTTCTGCTGGGAGGATATCCAATCTTTTGGCAATATGTAACGTATCAGTAAATTCTCTTTCCAGCCTGAACAAAGATTAAGGAATAAATAATAATAATAAACGTGTCCTTCACCAATGAGAATATCCATACTATTTTCTGTTTGGTGACTGGGACCTATTAGGAAAATCGATTTTGACAGATATCAAAGGAGAGTCTGAATTTACAGAACCAATATTTATTAACAGTTATACTATTTCTCAAAAAAACAAGAGAAGAACAGAACAACAAGGTCCAACTTGTAAAATAACTAAATATCACAGGTATAAGTATAGGGTCTTAAAGTAACATCGATGGAACATATTGTGTACATTATTTAAAGTACATTTGTAGCATAAATTGAACAGCTTGATAGGCTCATTGTTACGTGCTGGTTATTGACATTCAGTAGTGTTTCCCTTCAACTAATAGATTAGTTCATCAATCAACATCAACACCTTCATGATTTGCTCCTCGAAACCTTCAACAACATTTTCCCAACCGTCCATCAATCACCATTCAATAAAGCACAAGCGCTGAATTGAATAATTCATTTATTTAAAGACAAATAAGTAGACATTGCTTTATGGGTGGGGTAATTAAAACAAAAAAAATATAGGATTGTGACAATCTAAATCCAGACTCAGCCAGACGGATGATCTCACGAGAGGACATAGCTGCTGCGAGAAGCGGACCGATCTGAACCGATACGCGAGTCCAGAACTTCGACGATAATGTAGGACGTGTTATGTACCGTGGAGCACTCTGGAGTCTTCGACCTTTTTAGGCCAGAATTTGCGAACGTACAGTATGAGGTTGTTTTAGATTGTTATATTATTTGTTAATTGTTTGACATTTTCGGTGAAAATTGACATTTCTATAAACCGAACATCACTGGTATATAGCCTATATACAAAAGGTATGTAAAGAAAAGAAAAAGAAGCTTGGCTAACAAAAAGTCAACGAGAGTTTGGGGCCGTGACTAGTGACGTGATTTAGTTCATCTCAGCAGTGAACGAGACTAGAGCTCGAATGAAGGTTAATAGTCTTACTGTCCTTGAGTTAATTGCTTTCAATGCTGTTGCTGTAGGCTATGTAAAACACCTTCTCAGGCAACTTTCATGGCCAGATATGGTATAATGAATATTGCAACATTTCTTCTTCTTTTAGAACCTATTTTTTCGGGCAAAAGTGGTCTTCCCTAATGCCCATTAGAACGTCAACAGTACCGTTAGATGGACTCTGAGGTTAGTGTTAAATTGACCTCAAAGTCCCTGAGAACCTTATGTTTCAGAGACTCATCAAAGTTTATTTATCCTTTTGTAGCTAAGTAATTAGTTCCAGTTAGGTCAATTTGTTTAGACAACTTCGAGGGAAAAACAACCTTAATCTAATTTATATGTCGAGTCAATTGTGAACGTCACTGTTTGCTAGGCTTCGTATTGTCGGAATATGTCATTAACTTTTACACAGCTCAAACGGTGGCAGAATTACAGTATTTTGTGTTCCTTAAGTAATCAAACATTCCACAAGCCCTATGCAATGCAATACATTGATGTATTTTAACAGTATTCACAGGAACCAGACGAGGATAGAGTAACAAAAAAACCCCACTGGAAGTAAAAACACACGCCAAGCTATTTATAATAGAACTGATGCCATCTTGCCTGTAACGTCTGGGTTCAACCCACTCAGTGGGAATTGAAGCGGGGCTCACGCGAGACTTGCTACTATAGATACTATATTGTCCGTCCTCATTGGCTCTCCCTAATGTGTGCAAAAGAAATGAACCTGTATCCCCAGTGTCCTTCAGACCAAACCGGGTCATAGTTGCTAGCAGTGGCCTCTGGGGTGGTCTATACTGCAGGGGCCACAAAGCTCATATGGAACCGGTCTGTATGGGCCGTGTGCTCACACACACACACACGAGCAGATGGCGTAGCGGGTGCAGCAGCGGGTGTCAGACCAAATACAACACAAATAAAATAACCCCACCCAAAATAGTGACTCTAGAAATGTCTCAACGGGTCCCACTAAAGGACCCAAAGTGGATGTTCTGGAGCCGAGCAGTGGTGAGAAGGAGTGGGACTGGTGCGCCTCCTCTCTGCTCTCCATGAGCACCGCCTCCTGGCCTTAATCTCCATGGTGCACATATACCCACCTGGAGCATCTCCGCTCCCTGGCGCCGTGGAGGCCTGGGGGAGGGGGACGACGGGGCAAGGAGGGGGTGTCTGGAGGTCCTAATTGGATCCGGCAATGGCCGTCGGTGGCAACGGCGGAGAGTCGTTAAAACCAGTACAGCTCCTTCCCTTTCTTGTGATGCTGGAGGCCTGAGGAGGGACGGCAGGAGATACAATGGAGGAACACAATGACAAACAGACAACGGTTGTCATGGCGCCTCCTGTCCAACGCGAGGAGCCGCTGATTTCTGCCTCCCGTCTATTCAATGCGACACCGGCAAATGGATTTCACTTGCGGAGGCCCCCCGGCCAAAGCCACCAACGCAGCGCCACGACAACAAGAAGACAATCTGGACCACCGACACACGGCTCACGGTCAAAACACGGCCAGGGTCCCACAAGATCGGCTCGCTAGCGGCGGCGTGGGGCGTCACGGGCCGCTGGGCGTCTGAGGCTCATAGCGTCAACCCACACGGCCAATCGGTCGGGTTGTGGCACCAGGCTGGGCAGAGCGGGCCGGCCCGTGGGTCAGGGGTGTGGGCGTGGCGCGCTCTGCCACGGCCCAGGGGGGGGCCCGTACCTGCGTCCATGTTGAGGGCCATCTCGCCGTGGGGCAGCAGGCCCGGCCAGGGGGCCCCGGAGTCCAGCTTGCCCACGTCGTAGGGGCGGTGCCCGGGCATAGTGCCCAGGTGGGGGGCCCGTACGGCGGGCATGAGAAGGGGGCCATAGTGGGGCTCCAGGCTGCCGGGGGAGTAGAGTTCGTGGAGGGGCCTCGGGGGCCCGTAGGCCTGGCTCTGGGCGTAGCCCCACCCCTCTGACAGGTGGGGGTGGGCTTGTTGAAGACCCGGGTGGAGTCCGGAAGCGTAGGGGTCCATGGTATAGGTGGGTGCACCGGGCTCGCAGTGCAAACGGCCGTGGGGGGAGGGGTGGTTGCAGTCCCAGAAGGAGGGGGGGAAGCTGCGACGACTGCTGGGGGACGGGATATCTGAGGGAGGAGAGAGAGAGAGGGAGAGAGAGAGAGGGAAAAACACATATCAGGTAACAGTTGAGTTACTGAAGCGCGGAATAGCCTGAGAGAGAGGCGTGTCATGACAGCAACATTAGGTCACATGGTGTTCCTGCCCTCTGGCTCAGACATGTTGTTCAGTGACATGTGTACATGCAGAGCAGCCAGCCACACGCCTCCTGCAGGCCACATGGAGAAATGAAGGCGGGGGACGGGGACAGACAGACACACGGAGAGACACACGAGGGAGAGAAAGAAAGAGACCCCCGGTCCTGTTTCCTGCCAGGCTATAAAAGGCAGCGCTGGTAACCTGGGAACAGATTGCGAGGATCGTAGCAGTGCCTTACATCACCAGTTGTGGCAACACATCTCAGTCACGTGTCAGACCCGCCTTAACCCCAGAACCCTGACCCGTCCTTCTAGCATTCCCTCCCTTCACGCCCTCAGACCCCCCCCCCCCCCCCCCACCCCCTCTGTTGTTATTTCATGGCCCCCCCCCCCCACCTGAAGTAAAATGTCAATCGGACAGTTTTATGCTTCTAGCTGCTACATTTTATATTTAGAATTCCTCTAGAAAAAAAGCTGTAGCGGATTGGCCTGTGTTTCCTGTGTTGGCACGTGTTGGCTCTGTTGCCCGTGTTGCCGCTGTTGCCTGTGTTGCCAGTGTTGGCTGTGTTGCCTGTGTTGGCCCGTGTTGCCTGTGTTGGCTGTGTTGGCCCGTGTTGCCTGTGTTGGCTGTGTTGGCCCGTGTTGCCTGTGTTGGCACTTGTTGCCGGTGTTGGCAGTGTTGCCTGTGTTGGCCCGTGTTGCCTGTGTTGGCTGTGTTGCCTGTGTTGGCCTGTGTTGCCTGTGTTGGCCCGTGTTGCCTGTGTTGCCGTGTTGCCTGTGTTGGCCCGTGTTGCCTGTATTGGCCTGTGTTGCCGGTGTTCCCTGTGTTGGCCCGTGTTGCCCCAGATCAAACAAGTGTCTTGATAAATCAGGCGTCGGCTATTGTAGAGCTGATTGAAGGCGATACACACGTCCAAAGGGTTCTGCGCTTACGACCACGTATAAACATAGCATCAGTCGTGGGGCAGGAAGCATGTCTGTGTGCCGGATGAAGATGTCCAACGAGGAAGAGGGAGAGAGGGGAGAGGGAGGGGGGACAGGGTGAGAGAGGGAGAGAGAAAAAGGGAGAGACAGAGGGAATCTAAACCATACATGGAAATTGACTACAGACCGGATACTTTTGCAAATATAACAGTTGGATAGATTTATTGGCATCACTGAGTTTTAATAATTCTGTATCGCTGTATGAAACCACTGATGTGGAGACATTGGTTGAAAATAAAAACATGCAGGAAGTTACAAATCAAATGATTAGATCCCCTGATTGACATTAGCCCCTTAATCTGTTCCATAACATATTGTTCTAATTGGTTCTCTTCGTTATGTCATGCACATTTATGAAGTCTCACCACTTCTCGTCCTGAAGTTAATTTATCCTCCTTGCAACCTTTTTTTTCTCCAGAAAACCATCAAAGCTCGTTCAACTGCCAAACACACTTAACTGAGAACTTGAAGCATGCCACAAGCATGTCTAATTATATACCTGACCGATGACCCTACGGCCTCTCCGAACTCTGACCCCAGAATGGCAGAGGACAACAGGCAACCTTCTTTCCACAGCCTTGCTGGTTTGGTTTGCCGGCGGAAATCAATCCGCACACACAACCTCACACGTCCACACCTGCAGTGGGACACTGGCCTGCCTCCACCACGCTAACACACACACACCTTGCTGGGTCCACCTTACCGTTCCCCAGGTCCGAAGCTCTCCTCTTGCCCTCTGCCTCCATGTAGGAGCTAAGTGCCCTGGAGAAGTGCTCGTCCACCACGCTGCTGATGTCCCCTTGGTAGTACGTAAAGAGGACGCAGCGCGAAGTCAGGTACTCAGCCTCGGGAACTTCCTGTTTCTCCTTAGGGTTCTCCTCCGGTCGCGTGGTGGCTGGATAGGAAGAGGAGCCGGTGCCCGACTTGGTGCTTGCCGAAACACCCTCTGGACCCCGGGGAGTCCCTGTGCTGTCCATGGAGACGTCTCTGCAGTGCGGAGCGGGGCTACTCAGACAGACAGGTGCCTAGGGCAGAAGGGAGGGACAGTTGTTGTGAGGGACTGTGTCAGCATGTGCCTGTTCGCAGGACACGGGCATTTGTGTGATCATACTTTTCTCCACAGCTAACCGGAGATATCCATGATCATCATCATCAGTCATCATCTCTCCAGTCATATAAACACTGACAGAGGATTTCTGAAGTCCATCTCGGCTTTGATTGAAATGTTTTAATTGGTTTGTAGTTTAGACTAGTTGAAAACTGCATTATTTCCAAAAATGCTAGAGACATTAGGTTTCTAATACACTTTGTTTCCCCTGTAGATTAAACACTTCCTTTAGTTAAAACTATAGTAAGCGAAACGTTCAAATTAATTGAAAAGTACCTTACCTGGAAATGGTTGATGAACGCAGGAGTTGCTTTCGCGTACGGTGCGTAATGTCCATATGCTGGGTACATAACATCCAAACAACTCATGGTAATGGCGCAGTGTCCTCTTGGAAAGGGAAGTGTCGCGCGGTCTTATAGAAACATACGTCGTGGGAGAGCGACAGCATTCCGCTTGAACCGGCTACACCAAGGCCACTTGGTAAGGCGCTCGAGCTCCGTCAGTCGCAAATCGCTGCAGGCTGCACGAGGCTCCACATCACTCCAGACCGCGCTCACCAGTATGTCGCGCGACAGCTGCGCTCTCTGATAGTGGTGACGGGGGTTTATACAACAGACCCGCACGAGAGTGTTCAGAACGTCTCGACCCCACCCACCCTTGTTCCGTAGAGCAGGTTTATTCAAAGCTGTCCCACAAAGCCATTTCTACTTATTTTTGTCATTGCACCCTATTAATCGGGGACTTATTCAAACCTGTGAAACTAGATGGATGCAATGGTAACGATGTAGAACCGAAAGCCCTCATGCTCCGGTCCAAAGGTGCATATTACGTCATCATACCTATATGATACCACCCAGCAACGATCATATTTCCTAACCTGTTGAGTATAGTAAAATGTAAAACATAAAGTCTTATTAATGTTTCGTGCGTTGTTGATAGTTCAGTATTGACCATATTTTTCCACTATTTTCTAGTCAAATATTAAATTATTCATGTATGGTCAATTGTTTTCTGCCACAGCAGAGTTTTAGTTGGATTCACCGACCGATGCCCCGTGGACCCCTAAATGTACTATATATGGGTTGCCCAGAGGGTCATCTGTGTAGGTCAACTGGCCTACTGCTCCTTCACAGAGCTGTCAGAGTAAGCAAGTGGCTTCCTGTTAACCTAAAACCTAAAATCTAAATGAGCGTTCCCGAGGTCTCACATTCCCACATCCACAGGGTGGGTCATGTAAAGTCTGAGGACATCGGAGTTATTGGTGGAATTCTCACAATGACACGTATGTGTCAACTCTGTGGTGTAAACACTGGCCATACCAACACGAAGAGGGAAAGACTGCACAATTCCATGACAAATTATCACCTATCAGTTACACAAACAGAGACCGTTACCCATCTCCTATACCATGTTACCCGACGTCATAGTACAAACTGATCATTAACAAAACGACCTCCACAGGGTTTTGATGCCCCGTAACAAAAATTCATGCTTTATCACTTAAACGAGCAGACAAACTCCTCATTAATTAAAAATTCCCTACCATGTTGGATGCCCTATTATAAAAGTTTCATTTCTTAAATCACCAGTGGAACCAATTTTTTTAGGAGACTTATTAGGAGGGCTAGCTTGCGTTTTCAACGGACACTCTGGAACATTGTTTGGAGTCATTGCAGAATTCCTCCGACGAGTGTCAGATGAGTTGGAATGTCTGTGATGTCTGTTGGGAGGACCAGTGCTGCTGGGAAGTTGAGTTACGTTGTGTTGCTAGTGTGTGTGTGTCGGGGGGGGGGGGGCAAGGGGGTTGGTTTCCCTCAGGAATCCCTGTCGGTTTACGTCCACTGTTGTTGGATAACATGCTGCTATACCTGTGTTTGGCTGTTTACCTTTGCGCTAGTCGGGTTTTGGATTTCTTCGGTTTTGTTTTGCATCCAAATAAAAAAAAAAAAATCAGCGGCATCTGCTGACCACAAAAAAAGGATTGTCAACGTAGAACAGCAAAAAGGTATTTTCTTAATACATTTCTTTCACACACGGAAAGGCCTGTAATGGTTTGGTCCCGTTTGGGACAGGGCTCGACGGGGTGCGTGATGCAATGCTGAAGCCCTCCAGACCTACAGCGTGACCAACAGCTGCTGCTGATGGACAGGAGACCTCCAGTATCATTGACCGGGACTCTCTCCACGTTTCCCCTGTCCGCTCTCTTTTCCCCAGCAACGCACAAACCACATCGTTGCCTTACCTCAGTCCAGCCTCGCTCCGGAACAGCCATATACAGTCATTTGTCTCTGCTAGGCAATGGTGTGTGTGTGTGTGTGGTAAGCAATACAACACTTGTCATACAGTGACCAAACTAGGGTTAGTTGAACGATTCGACCCCTTGGCCATGAAAGAACACAGATGTAGGGCTCAAGCCGGTTCAAACCACAACCAAACCAAAAACGTGCGTCTGCTTTAAAACAGCATATCTCCTACTCTACTCTATACGAGTAGTGAAACGTGTAATTTTTGGGCAAAACTGGGGTAGATGTCAGCCGAGTGTTGTTAATGAAATGTCACTGGATCAAATCCTAGAGCCGTCTTGGTGTTGATCTGCCCTTGAGCAAGGAACTTGACACATTGTACGCAGGTCACAGGCATGATTGTTGATCTGTCCCCATTAAGTTTTAAGGTTATTGCAAAAACTATTCCTATTATACTTACATTGTACCTGTGTGTGTGAAGAACCAGAGTATACATAAACACCCTGTACATGATCCATTTGACATGTAGTTTGAGTATGAACAGTGTCCTTTTGGTCACGAAAATCTTGCCAAAAAATTTGGTTTGGATCTAAGTGTATCACATTGCAAATGGAGTTCAGGTTTGGTTTACAATTATGTAAACACTCCACCAAACTCTACATGCAAACAGACCTGGAGATACGTTGAGTTCTGACTCTTCCTGGAGACACGTTGAGTTCTGACCCTTCCTGGAGACACGTTGAGTTCTGACCCTTCCTGGAGACATGTTGAGTTGTCAAACTCGCATGAGGAGGCACACTGTTGGAGATGAATTGGAAATTAGTATTTGTTGTTGGTAGCTACAGTGCACTTTTCCCTGAAAAGCCCCTTTAGTCGTAGAGTCATATAAGGAAAGGCTCTATATTGGGGTTGACAGGGTGGAGAGGTGGTTAGGTGTCAAACTGGTTCCACGGAGGGGCGAGTGTCTGCAGGTTTTTGCTCTCAACTGTGAGGAGTATGACAAGGGAGAGTCAGGGGTTTGGTCCCGATTGCAGAGCGGGCTGCTTTCATTGAAATAAACACTTAGGAGGAAAATAATCTATACACAAGGGTTTGGAAAACAGGCTTAGTACGTTGTGAAACTACAAACAATACCTAACAAAGAAAAGGTGTTTAGAGGAGGAAACAATATGGTGATCAGTATTCAGATGACTGGGAAGTAGGAGGAGTGCTGTGTTCGTGGTAACTGGGAATGTGGTATCTGAGGACTGGGTTGTCTAGGTGATGTGATTGGGGGCGTGGGATCTGAGGACTGGGTTGTCTAGGTGATGTGATTGGGGGCGTGGGATCTGAGGACTGGGTTGTCTAGGTGATGTGATTGGGGGCGTGGGATCTGAGGACTGGGTAGTCTAGGTGATGTGATTGGGGGCGTGAGATCTGGAGACTGGGTTGTCTAGGTGATGTGATTGGGGGCGTGAACTGAGTGTAGATTTTACATCAGCTTGTACTTGATTGATTAATTAGGTCTGTAATTGGTTAAGTTCTACCCTCACCTCCTTGTTGTTTCTGTCTGAACTAGGAACCAATATAAAGGGGAAAACAAAAATCTGTCGGTCTTCCGTGGAGCCGGTTTGACACCTCTGGGTTAGAGCATCGGACTAGACAATGGAGTTTGATCGGACCCCACTGGGACCCCAAGTAGACATGGGGAAAACACTGTTGTACTGCCCCTGACCATGTGTAAACATGGTCTAATGAAATATGTTGGGCCCAAAAGTCCCTACAAAGATGATGAAACCTGACAATTCTGCCCCAACAACGTATATATCTGGCTCCCATTAAGAAATGTGTAGCTTAGGGTGTAGGTCTAGCTGAAAATTTATGTTTGAAGTAACTTTAGGTTTGAGACATTTTGATTTATGTTTAGGTTTAAATTAAGGATTAGGATTAGGATTATCTTTAGAGGGAAGGTAGAGAATTGCTTTTTTTTGGTCCTCAGAAGGATAGAAAAACAAATGTGTGTGTGTGTGTGTGTGTGTGTGTCTGTGTGTGTCTGGTAGTGCATACACACGTCTGTGTGCTTGCTAAAAATAAAAAATAAAGTGACATCACTGAGCCCAACCAAACCCCATCTAAATGCTTTCTGGACAGGCTAAATGAGACCTGCTGCAAGGCTTCTGGTTGGCTGAGGTGTTAAAGGGGGCATGGCGCCACATATTTAGACCCCAGGAATACTCTTTAACCCCACTATGAATACCAGGTGAAAAGATAAAAAACCAAGAAAATGTACATCCAAGAGTAAGTTGTTGTGTTACTGTATCAGGACAACTTGCTGAGAACAAAACATGTTGGGTGCATTAGACAAATATAAATCAATGCGATACATCAGTCACAATTTATTTAAGGTGACCAAGGTTTGAAACAGCTCTCTTGTGGATAGATTCTGTTTGTAAATGTCAGGATTAAACGGTATGCCTTTAGGATATGTATTATGAAAACGTGCTGAGATGGATGTATTAAACATTTATTTGCATATGGAATTGTAGATATCACCCTGATTTAACCCTCGTCGCATGTTACTGTATAACCCCTGGCAAAACAATCAATAAAGCACCATTCTGGCTCTGACCCAAACGAGTCTTCTTCACTGGTTTTCCCTGAATTCCACACTTATTTCTGTCCTGTCCACCTGCTTTCGAGACACACAGACACACACGAACAGACACACCGACATACTGACACACACTAACAGACACACCGACACAGACATACAAACCGACACAGACACACTGACACACACAGATGCCCCTCCGTGTTCAATGCAGCTGCTGTCTTGCCCTCCCAGTGACTCCAAATTACCCCAGCGGTCCTAGGTCGTCCATGTTGATCTGGCGGTGTACCACACGAAGAACCATCTGTCCGGTCATCATCGCTGTTTGCTTGAACCAACAGGGAACCTTAACGGGGAACACTCTTAACCCTGTTCACTCTTAACCCTGTTCACTCTTAACCCGGTTCACTCTTAACCCGGTTCACAGAGTGATCACAGAGTGATGCTGTATACATAGAGTGATGCTGTATACACAGAGTGATGCTGTATACATAGAGTGATGCTGTATACACAGAGTGATGCTGTATACATAGTACATAGTGATGCTGTATACATAGAGTGATGCTGTATACATAGTACATAGTGATGCTGTATACACAGAGTGATGCTGTATACATAGTACATAGTGATGCTGTATACACAGAGTGATGCTGTAT